>BCHV01000014.1:145780-165394 GCA_001599735.1 Naganishia albida | reverse complement strand
TTTGCTAGAAGTCAGGGGTTCCGTCTCTTCAGCAGGAACGACGGGTTCACTCGTCCCCGTGAATGCCTGGATTCGCTTGCCGAGCGTCTTGACCAGCGACCGGCTATCCGACCAATAAACATCACCTCTTTCTCCCTGCGGACTCGAGTGTTATCTCATGCGATGCTTGATGGTATCGCGACTCACCTCCTGTCCCAATCGACCGGCTCCAGTCTCAACAAACGATCCAGAATCATTCTCTGCACAACTTGAACAAAGCCCGGCCCAAACCGATGCTCGTTCAACATGATGACAATTCTAATTCCCTGCCCGGGCATGCGCATCACCTGGCTCGAGTGTCCGGGAAGCCTACCGCCGTGCTCGTTCACAGAGTGCCCGCGAGAGACTTGCATCTCCCGAGCGAGGCCGTAGGTTCTCGCGCCGAGGGGATCTTCGGCGGCGGATGGAGACGGCGATTGATCGCGGATTGGGAAGGGCGTTGCTGTTTTGGTGATCACGGCGAGGGGATGACGGATTTGTTGCCGTATGGAGAGTGACCGCAGAGGAGGAGAGTCTTGAGCCATGTAGCCTGTCAAAGCAAGTGTCTTCGAGCGACCGGCTATATTACAGTATGAGAAGGCGATAACGCACCATGTCTTTGGCAGAAGAGATGGCGCCGTCGGAACCCGCACTCATAGCTCCCGGCGGTAGGAACCCAACATCCACCAAATTTCCACGGTACGCCTGCCTGATCTCCGCCTCTTCCAAGTTGTCCGTACAGGCGTCGAGATTCATCTGCTCCCTCACATACACATCGGCTCTTCTTCCCGAGTGAGTCGCCCTTTGTCCATTGAAAGGCATATCCACCATGTTCGGAGGTTTGAAGATGTGGTCCTTTACATAACGTTCAAGGCGATGTCGTAGAGGTATTTCGGAAAAGTGGACGCGATCATGTATGCAAGATTATTGTATTGCCAATGCTGGCGGAACTCAGCCGAAGGTGTGAGGTGACGGATGCGGGAGATCAGGAATCCCTTATCTTCGTCAATGCTGTGAGCAAGCGTGATATCAGAGATCATGCCTGCCTCCAAGATATGGTATGAACACTGTACCCGTAAAAGCCATCGTGTTGCAACAGTCCCGTCCCATGAGCTGAAGCTTGATGAATCGATACCCTTTGGCGGCGTAGAGGGACTTACACAACAGGTCACTCACATCCGTACCCCCTGACGCAACGGGATCCTTCAATTTCCATGACGGAACGATATCCTTGATCTTCGTTGTCCACTTGAGTCGAGCGTTTTCTCCTCGCTTGGCTTTCTCATTCTCGATAATCAGCCCCGTAACAACGGCGGTGAAGAGCTTTGAATTGGAAGCGAGCGCAAGGCGAATAAGCCAATCGATGCTCATCTATTCTGCGCAGGTGCCAATCGTTTACTCACTGCTCAATAAATGCCTCACCCTTCCCAAGGAGAGCCTTGCAAATATCCAGCGGCTGCCTAGATCACCCGTCTTTGCAAGTCCGACGCCGGGTGCTCAGAGGGGAAAATACCGTCAAAGGTTCAGTGTATCCGATGTACTCACGGGTCATGGTCAGCAATTCAACGTTACATCTGCTCTCCTAGTTCTGCAATGCTTGATTCGATCCTGCATGCGACTCGCACCAACACTGGCGTATCAGTGCCGCTGTTTACTTGATACGGTAAGACACATCCGTAAAACCCAATTTTCGGGTACAAACAGCGACTAAGTCACCACTCAATTTCGGAAACGGTGACAGCAGACCGCATGGCTGATGGCCGCGATCAACGGCTGCTTCGAGTCATTGTTTCATCAATTTGCGCAATGCAGTCTCGATATTCTGTTTCAACAGCTGTCTATCGACCTCCTTGCTGAGTCGCCCAAGTATATAGAGGCGAAAGGTCGTGAGAAAAAGCAAGAGGAAAGTGAAGCTCAAGCCTGGTATACGGCAGAGCTGAGCGGAAGCATTCCTGATCGCGTTTCAGTCTGTCTCCTTGCATCTTCCAGTCATCAAGCGATCCTATTCGCCTCAAGAAGGTCCTAGAGTAAGCAGAAGCTGTTGGGTTCTCACCCTTCAGATCTTTGTCGCCGCTCATTGCGACAGCTCTACCTCTTGCGGACCCACTCACCTCGGTTTCTGGTTTGTTCGCGATGGCCGTTCCACCGCGCGTTACCTGAGGTATAGCAACGAGTTAGACAGGCCAACCCACTCTGACCCTTTGGGCGGTTGAATCCGCGACCAGCCATCTCTAGACTGCTAGAAGGTGCTTGCACAGCATTGAACATCTACTTCTCACTGTCTCTCCATTTCCATTGCTTAACCAGCATAATTCCCCCTACCAATTGTAAGATCCCTCTCCGACTTACAACCACACTCCTCGCACTACTACTATCCAGCCCGTACGATCGTGTCGTCTCCGAATCGATATCGAACAGCCAGCATCATGATAAGCTCTCCCATCGAGCCGAACGCACACGTTGCAGAGGCGCTCCAAGTAGAGTTTTATGAAGTGCTCGGACAAGGCGCTCATGGGACCGTCTACAAGGCTCGACGGCTGATCGACAACGAGGTAAGAGCGCTTCGCAGAGAATTCAACCATGTTCTGAAATGGGCGTCCTCACTCCCCTAGCTCGTTGCTGTCAAAGCTGTCCATACCCTTGCTCTTGGGTCTCATGGCCCTCAACTAGTGGCAGACGAACTGTGAGTGAAAGATGATCATACTCTTGACTCAGCCCGAAACTGATGGAACACGATCGATCAATCTTCTCCTTTCCCCCTTTCCCCATATGTGTTTTTCTATTGTTCCTCAATCCTGATTTCCAGAGAGAACCATGCCGCCGTTAGTGGCAGCCCATACATCGTACATCTATATGGTTACTGGACTGATAAGTCCACGGATGTTGTCTGGATTACATTGGAGGTGAGCTGATTTGCCGTCCCGGTGGGGTGTTCCAGAACCTGACTGTTCTTTTCCTCTGCAGTTCTGCGAAGGCGGAGAGCTCACCAGCCTCGTGGACCACGCATCGCTCAACACCCAGCCCCTCGACGAACAGATCATCTGGATGTACCTTTTCCAGATCGCCTCTGCACTTCAGCATTGTCATCAGCTCCGCAAACTGGAAACCTACCAGTCTCACCGCATGGTGGTTCATGGTGATCTCAAGCTACCAAACAGTCAGTATCGTTGCTTGTGTTGTGTTCATGAGCTGACCAAACTTTACCGCTTCCTTAGTCCTCATGAATGAAGCGAAGACCGTAGTGAAGATCGCCGACTTTGGTTTGAGTGTCGCACTGAAGTCTGACGAGCGATCTCGAAAGCAAGTCGGGGTAAGCATCGCGTCCTTTGCAATTTTCCGCTCTGGCATCAGTCTCTCATCGAGACGTCTCCAACCCTTTAGACATTGGACTATATGGCGCCTGAATTATGTCCTCTGAATGACAAGGACATCCGATTTGCCTCTCCGGCCGACATCTGGAGTCTCGGAGTCATTGGCAAGGAATTGTGCAACTTGTGGTACGTCTGGCATGAATGCTCATATTCTTATTTTATGCGCTCAAGCTGATTGGTTCATGTCTTCGCTCCAGCCCCACCTTCGCAGACGACGATGACGATGCCTTGAAGGCGAAGATTCGGTCAGGAGAGACCGCTCCTATTCCAGGTCATTACAGCCCGGAATTGGATCAGGTGTTGAATGCGATGTTGACAGTCGACGTGAGTACCCGAAGTCTTGCTCAATTTTTTCTACCCTCTGATACAGCTCTTTCCCTGTGTAGCCAAGACTTCGTCCCACTGCAGAAGAGCTATTGTCACTACCTGGATTCAAGCTGGGTAACGTTTTCACCGAGTTGCACGAGCAGTAAGTTGTATCGTTCGACGAATGTCGAATCCCGGGCTGACCCCTTTTTCTCCTAATCAGAGATATCACAATCGCCACTTTACAGCGTCAAGTTGAGAATCAAAGCTGGCAGTTGTCGCAATACGAGGAGGCCGCGAAGCAACAAGACAACCTGGCAGCCGTGGTCGAGCGACAGCAGCACGATATCGAGACCTTACAGAAGCTGCTTCAGCACGCCAACGACACAGCTGAAGCCCGACGCATTGTTCTGGAAGAGCGGAACCAATCGCTTGCGCAGCGAGAACACCAGCTGGCTTCGGGACAACAAGAGCTGCAGCTGCTCCAAGCAGCATTGTCGCGTGCACAAGCGCAGCTGGAGGAGGACGCGAACATTCGCGGACTCATGCTCAACGAAAGGGAAGCGGCGCTCAACCAAAGGGATGTAGCCCTCACCCAAAGGGATGCGGCGCTCGACAGACGGGAGCGGGATGGATCGATACGAGAACGTGCTCCGGCGCGCGCCGTGGCTGATCTAACCGACTCGTGCTTGCCGCATGAAAAGCAGCCGAAGGGTGGGGAAGCCCGCAAACAGACGACGACACGATTCACGGCCATCCCGAGGCCTGTCCGCGCGTTCAGCGACAGCTTGAGACACCCAAGCGCTCAATCTGCATCATGCGCATCCTTTTCCGCGACCTCTCGTCTCGTAAAAAGTCTCCCGCATCGCTCTCCTCAAGCCGTTGGCAAGCCCTCTTTACCTACGGGAACACGTAATGCAGCAAAATCCACCGTCCGAAAAGAGGAAGTCGAAGTTGCGACATCAGTAAAGAAAGAAACAGCGCCGAGCGCGTCCACTGCCGTCAAGCGCCAGGTCCACACTCGCCTAGCAGTTCCAACTGTATCGGTTACGTCACGAGCAGGTCCGATGCACATCACCAAACCCAAAGCCTGCGCTGTGCAAGCTACTGCGGCGTGTTCTGTAGCCGACGGCTTCAAGCACAGGATCTGCTCAGCCGAGGCAATCCGAAAGACCGGCAGGACCGCGCTGGGCCAAGCTCTCGCGGAGCCTGCTCGAAAGTTGACAACAGGCCAAATTCGCAATCCAGACGCTTCGAAGAATGCAAAGTCGACTTCGACGCCGATCTCTGCGGTATTGGAGGTGCCGAACATCACCACGGCTTCCTCGGCTATTCTCCAGCCGCCGGAGATCGCCAGCATCCCACTGCCGTCCTGGACGCGCGGAATGCGTCGACGTCGACGCATTCCGCGCGCCGGTCTTCTCTGAAGGGGAATTGGAATCGTAACAGCAGCAAAGCCGCGATCTGACCAAGTCGAACCGTGGGGGAACGAATGCTGGCGAAGAGTAGAATGGCATCTCTTAAGCGGAGGAGATGCGACTGTATCCCTTGATGTAGCCAAACACGCTCGTGATCGTGAAGTCTTATGTATCAGTACTCTAGCCGGTCTCGTCTGCGCACATTCTTGCGCCATTGCGCATCATCACGGCCGTCAAGCGGCATAACGAATATGGACCGGAAGAGGAAGTCCTGACAGCACAAATCACTCCATACTCATTCCGTTCGCCGCGCGACGGCATAGATTATATACATTTCACTATACTTTTTCCTTCCCCCTTCGCCATCGGTCTCTCAATCGCACCTAGTACCCCATCGGCATGTACTGCTGCGGATAATACCCCTGCTGCGCGTGCTGCATATACGGCGCGTTCATCATGGGTTGGTAGCCGTACGCGTTCCCCTGCGCCTGCTCCGGAGATCGTGCACCGTGCTTTGACGGATCCTTCAGTGTCGCCGCTGCGATATCCGCCGATTGGCGATGTCCACGAGAAGGTGCGTCTCCCGAGATTGGGGCACGGATTTGGATCTTGGATTGCGGTCGAGGTGGGATAAAGTACGTCGGATCGGCGAGTTGCGGCGGAGGCATGTTGTATCCCGGCATGGGGTAAGGCGATACCGAGTCGCGACCGGTGTTGAACGATGGCTGATAGTACGGGTCGTGCGGACGAGGATAGCCCGCGTAGGGCGCTTGGTACCCATACTGAGGAGGATACCCATAACCCATTCCCATCTCCGGACTCGGCGCGTACGGGTTGTATCCCATCCGGCTATTCATCGCAGTTCCAAACGACGCCGGCGGTCCAGCCATCGGTCCAGGGGAAGGCGACGGGATCCAGACGACCGCTTGTCCCGTGACGATATCGAAGAACGCGCCGGACTCGGTCATTCCGATTCCGGGCGGAAGCAGCGTCGGCGGTTGGTGTTGCTGCGACGATGATCCGGCATCACTCGACGCGCCAAGGGATTGCACGCGCTGCTGTCCGATTTCGAGGCGCTTCATATCGTCCTCCAATGCCTGCTGTTCCTTCTTTGCGAGTTCCTGCTGCTGCAGACGTTCGGCGTGTTCTGCCTGCGTTTGGAGGTGTGCGGTGATGGCGGACGGCTCGTGATCGGACGTGGGCGGGATGAACGTTGACTCCGGCAGCTTGACAACAGGCGCCGCGGTCGTTTCCGTCTCCTCGATCGGCGCCGAGGTATCCACCGATTCCGGACGCGCCGCGGGAACAGGGAACGCACCCCGTCCGCGACCCCTGAACATACCGCGGACCATGCCTCGCCCGCCGCGTCCCCTCGCGACCGCGGCCTGTCGTGCGGCCGAACGACGTTCCTCTTCCCGCGCGAGTTCGGCGTAGCCGTCGTGGCTCCATGATCCGCGTTCGGAGCGACCGACGTCCCCGTTCCAGGAAGATTTGGAGGTAGCGGCAGCGGCTGGAGCGTTCAGAGGAGCGGTTGCTGAAGTGTTCGCCTCATCCACGGGAACCGTGGATGTGTCCTTCTCTTGCGGCTTGACGATTTCCGACTTGGTGACCTTTCCCTCATTCTGCGGCCTCTCCTGCGGCCTCACCCCTCCTCGACCCCTCGCAAACCCCCTTCCCCTGCCTCTGCCTCTCCCTCTTTCTCTCCAATACTCGCTCATCTCCCTCAACCCGGCGTAATCCCCCTGCCCGACTTTTCCCCCGCCGAAATGACGCTGGTCGTGTGTCCAGAACTTGCCGACGCGCGGGACGAAGGTAGGGTCCGATGATAGTTTAGCGAGGTAGGCTGCGCGATTGCTGGCGGGACGGGGACGGGGTGCGGCGTCAGTCGTGGCGGGCTTCTCGACGTTTGTAGATTGATCGACGTGTTCCGTTTGTTGCTCCTCAACGGTTGTTTCAACAGTTTCCTTTGCAAACTCGTCAAACGAGACGACGACCGGCTCCTCCTCGTCTTCCTCTACGCCCGGCTCATCGTCCTCACTCGCGACCGATGCCTCGGACTCGCTTTCCCCGCTCTCGGACTGGGAATCACTGTGTGATCCCTCGTTGGAGTCCGCGTCGTCCTCGTCGCGTCTCCTTCTGCGGTGTTTTGCTCGTGGTTTGGCGGCGACGGGCATGTTTGCTGCAGGAAATTAGCTCTCACTCTTGGAGGAATCTACGCCATACCCACGATCAATCTCGTCACGAACGCTGTGGATCAAAACTCTACCGCTCACCGCTCACAATACGACTCGCCTACTCGCCTCTATAGGATGACCAGGTGCACCCAATTCCGATCGCACCGGTCAGTCAGTGGGCAGTCGGCGGCCGGGTGCCTCCACCTTGGTTCATCTGAAACGCAAACAACATTATTGATCGATCCAAGTTGAACGAGTCTCTAAGGGGAACGAGTCAAGGCGGATGCAGCGGCAGCGATGGCGATGGAGGAAGACAGGCAGCATCAGCGGTATATGGCCGTCCTCAAGGAGAAGGATGACCTAGAGAGGGTAAGTCGCGTTTCTCTCGCTGAGACTCGGCTAACTCCCCGACAGAGACTCGCACAGATGCACACCACGCAAACACTCTCCGCCCAAACCATCCTCGCTCTTCGCAAAGATCTCTCAGACCGCAAAGCTCCCACAGAAACACTCCAGGACGATCACGCACGGATCTCCTTCCTCGAAACCATAAATCGTCAACTAGAAGTCAAGGTCTCCTCGCTCGAACAGGATCTCTCTGCCGCGCAGAGGGAAGCCGCACGATGGCGCGATATCCGGACGGGGGAAACGCTTTCCCTAGCGGATAGCGCCAAATCACGGCTTGCAGTTCTTGTCGCTCAGGTCACGCCCGAATCGGAAACAACAACGGCACAACAGACACTCGCGCAACTCGTTGCGGACAATACCCTCCTCCGGCATGACAACGCCCAGCTTTCCCTCGTCCTCGCGGAAATACGTCACGGCACGCGACACACACGCACGGCCTCTCGTGCTTCCAATCAAAGACATAGCATCTCCGATACCCCATCTCGCAGCGAGGTCTACCCTCGTCCACTCACCCTCTCCATTTCGAGCACCGGTACCACTTCGGCACCCTCTCATTCACGGCATCAGAGCTTAACGCCTTCACTTGGGAGCGCGGTCCCTCCGCCCCCACCGCATACGTCTCACACGCGAATGGACTCGTATACCCCGGTACTCGCGTCGCCACGTTCGGCGCAGGGAGAGGATGGAAAACGGCCTGTGGGCAGGAGGACGTGCAGTGTTGATCGGCCGAGTCTTGTTACCCGTGGCGCGCAGGTGAGTACACGTCATGCTCGTTATGTGATTGCGTGCTGACGCCGCTGCAGGGCGTCTCGTCCATCGCTGAATCCTCGCTCGGGGAAGAAGATCCTCCGATGCACGAACGCGAACCCTCGACCTCTTCCAATCCACCTACCTCACGACGCGTGAAACGTCTCTCTCTTACGCCATCCTTTCGTCCGCCCGTCTCCCCACTCTCGAATGACGGATACTTTCCCCCGCTTCCCTCGGCCGCGTTGGTTTCTTCCCCTGTAGCCACGGCGCCACAACGACGACCACTCAAGCTTCTCTCTAATTCCGTTGGCGTGCAGACGGATCCCGTCGACCAAACGACCCCGACAAACCATAAGGCAACTCTCTCCGGTCTTGGGTTCGAGGAAACCTCCACTACCGCCTCATCGCAGCACTCTACGCCGGTCTTCCTCTCACCCTACTCGCCATTCCCACCAACACCCAATCCAGAACTCACCACTTTCCCTCAAGGACAAGACCCCCGGTCAACGAGCTTGCTGGTGTTGGTGGAACATATGGGCAAGATCCTCTCCCGTGTACGGGCGGCGGACGTTCCGACGTTGACGAGGAGGCTGAAGAAGCAGCATCTGCCAGGGGATGTGGGGCATCTATCGAGTTCGACGTTGAAGAGCCTTACGGAGCAGGTCGCTGACATGCGCGGGTTTTTCCGCCGCGTCTTGGACGAGGAGAAACGACATCCGCATGCGGCAGGGATGGGAGAGAGTCTCGTGACGCGCAAGGATTTCATGTTCCTCATCAAGCTGTTCAAGGAGATGTTTACGGAGCTCGTGCAACTGCGGACCGTGGTGAATCAGATCATACTCGATCCGTTCGCGGTTACCCGGTTAAAGGAATCAGTTCAAGCGGCAATCGATATGGTGGATCCGGCAGAAACGGCGAAAGCGAAACCAGCGAAACCGGCTGCGGGATTAGGATGGATCGCACCGATTTCGAAGCTATTCACCGCGACAACCTCGACGGAATCTCCGGCGGCACTGGCGCAGCCGAGGACCGCGCCAAAGTTGGAAGCGTCCACGTCGGCGAGCACGACTCACGTCAACGTCGAGTTTGCGAGCACGGGTATCATCCGTCGATCGACCCACGCCTTGCCGGTCGTTTCGGCCGCGGAAACCGATCCGTACACTTCGCTGGCATCGATATCGCCGCCGGATACGAACGGGCGGGCTGGGTTGTCGAGGCATGGGGGAACGATCAAGGCCAAGTCAAGGCCGGCCATCACCCTTGGCGACGGAAGTACACGTGGTGGACCGGCAGGGGTGCCCAATGCGAGAGCGGGATTGATGGGGATCTTCGCCGGTGCCCCGACGCCTTCTACACGACCGACGATCCGCCCGAAAGCATCACTCGAGTTCCACGGAGCGCAACGTCGGCTCGGAAGCCATCGACGACGGATCTCGAATGCCGTTGACGCGGTCATCGATCAGCCTGTTCCGGAGCACGCCCTGCAAGAAGAGGAGGAGACCCCAACGTTACTGGAACGTCAGCTTCGGCCCCGGGGGCTGTCGGACTCGAGTATCCGGACAACGTTTCAGTCACATGCGATAGCTCAACCGGTGAATCCGCCGTCGAGGCAGCCGCCGGTCGGATCATATTGGCCTGATAGCCGGTCGATGGTCAAGACGCTCGGCAAGCGAATCCAGGCATTCACGGGGACGAGTGAACCCGTCGTTCCTGCTGAAGAGACGGAACCCCTGACTTCTAGCAAACAAGAACTCGACAAACCGGCACTTTCCMCCTCMCCTGCCACATCCGTCGGGATCAAGGCCTCTCATCAACCTGATTGTCATCTCAGCGACTCCTACCAAGCCCTGGGGACAAGCTTCATGGACATCTTGACCAGCACGAGCCTGATCACGGACAACGCACCGCACTTGACGCCTTCAAACCATGTCACCGACTTTGACCGATAGCTCCGACATTCGTTGTATCCCGCGTTTACTATTGGCTTCTTGACGCACCCTAATGATTGTATGACACGTTGTATGCTAGACCGCTTGACTTATCGATGTCTTTCCGACGGGACATGCCTCACATTGGCTTGATTCGAGCGTTTCTCTGAACCGCGGAACAAGCCTGACTTTAGCGCAGAGTGACGGTCTGGAATGCGAGACATTGCGAGTGGGCTGACTGACATGGTCGTATCTAGTACTGCCTGACCAGCTGCGTGATCGATGGAATGTCGTGCGGTGATGGCGAGGGAGCCGCTATGGACGATCAAGAGACGGAATTGCAAGATAGTCGGGGCCGCTTGCGATCTGCCGGAATCCCTCCGGGAGCCAACTGTTTCAGCCTGAAACACTTCGTAGAGACCGTCACCATCCCGTTCCGACCAGCTCCGTCGTCCGTCAGGCTCGAATGGCCGTTCGATAGCCACCAAACGCGAAGCTCTCCATCTCGCGTCTTCCGGTAGATCTCCCGCAATTGTAACGAGATCGACACCCCATATGGATCAATATCAGGAATACACTCAATCCGCCGAATATGTCAAACTGGCAGGGCCGTGCCGCTGATCGGCAAGGGGGAGTGGAAGATACCATGGCGAGAGGCTCTCAGGTTGACATCGAAGGGCGGAGAAGAACGGAGGGAGTGTTGACTTTTCTAGGATCCGGTTCGTTTCTTCCTCCCCTCATAGACTTTTCCAAGGCGTATTCCCTGAATGGAGACGGTTCGGAACACCAACTGTCAGAGCCAACGATCAAGCTGTCGTCAAGCGAATCAGAGGATAGGAAAGGAGAAAAGAGCGAGGATCCCGCTTCAAGCATCCCGTGTTTCGGAATCAATGCCCGCAACGTGTCAACGAAGGACTCCTTTTTCGGCAGCAGTATCTCGGCAAATGGAGTCCTCGGGACTCCCCAGGAGCTTCAACAAGTGGTCACCGAATACCTATCAGGTAGAGCGAACAAGCTTCACCACTGGAGGAGAGGTCCGGCTCTGTCAAGGTTGGATATTGGAAGATGGGACCTGGCGGCGGATGGTGCAAGTACTCCTATCCTCCCCGCAAGTTTCGCAAATTGCCGATTACGGGGATCCCGCTCGAACGGAGCTGAAAGGCGGCGTTTTAGAGGGGGTTTCTCTTTGTTCTAGCTGGAATCTAGCTGAAAGCGAGGTGGAATAAACCCTGGAAGGCCGCGAACCCTCTGGATCAAGCGGAATTGGACCTTATCTAGCCTATAAGGCCGACAAATGCTCTATATCTGCATGGACGCCCGGTTCTGATGTCCGCGTGGCTTGACTTGACTAACTCGCTGACTCAGGCTGAGGCAACTCGAGCTCAAGACAGGGTCTTGCTATTCCCCCTCTTCTGGATTCTCGCCACACAACGTCTCGACGCATCTTGCTCCTGACGCTCTCGATAAACCGCGTATCCGGTCATCGTACTGTCCACCACACTACAACTCGCCGCATCGTTGCATCGTTCAGTACAACGCACTTCCTGTTCTTCCTCGAAGACGAAACTCAGCCCTGGAATCGTCACCACCATGGCGGCTCTTTTCGCTCCGCACCTCAATCAATCTCGTACTGTAGGTCCAAACTGTGTGCATCCTCTTCTGCGCAAACACTGATCTCTGCTTTTGCACCAGGAAATGGAGTCCAGCAAGCCCAACAAGATGTTCTCGGCAATCAGTAAACTCGGCAGAACTCTTCGACTTGCCTCCCGCATCGGTTCTCGCAGTTCCTCACAGCAAAAGCAGCGCTCTCATGCCATCGTCGTAGATACCACGACTTCCATTATCAGCAACCTCGACACATCGTCCAGGAAGCACTTGTTCCGCACCATCTCAAAGCAGTGCTCGACGGAAAGCGTCTCCTCCAATATGACGGTAGTGCCGTCGACCATCATGTCGTCTCCGGTTTCCGGAACGACGCTTTTCGCATCGCCTGAAGCGTCTCTTTCGACAAAACGACTGTCGTTGATTCCTTCCATCGAATCGTTGCTCGATGTCTCCGTGGCTCCGGCAACTCAAGCTATGGATGACGCCGCCATCATTCATGACAGCACTGCCGGCTTTGCTGGTGCTATCGCCAGCTTCCACTCTTGCGGACACTCGTTCAGTTCCGAATCCGCATCATTCATGCTCGAAGTATTTGCTGAACCGACCAGTACTGACGACCTCGCCGTCGTTCAGCGAGTCTCGACGGCTTCACGCCCCGTCAACATCGTGATTCCCGACAACGTTGCTGCCACGCACGAATGCGCCATTCATGAATCGTCGGACGGTTCTTCGATCGAGTTGTCGTACCGTTCCGCACCTTCCGGACCCTCGACAGCGGACACTTTGGTCGATGAATCAGTAACGCCGGCGTCATCGACCATTGACGCCTTGTCACGCAAAACATCCTTCGAGGCGAGTGTGAATGATGAATCTTCCTCGAACGCGGACGACATCGTTCGTCCAGGAACCCCTCCTCTGGCTGAATCATCCGGACCGGTAGTCCAGGAGGAACCCGCTCCGAAAGCCACCATCGACTGGACGGCGCAGACCTGGACGGCCTGCTTCGAGGACTCTGACTCCGAGTGTTCGTCAGTATGTGAACTTGCCTTCAGCAACGATAGCCTGTCGCAGGCACTCGCCACTGCAGCGGAATCCGCGCCGTCTTCTCCGACCTGCGATGCCGAAAACGCAACGGATGACGTGACACCGGATGAATATTACTGCTTTAACATGTTGCCAAGCTTCGGAATGGCTGGGGAATTCCTCATGACGCACATCTTCGTGCCCTACAAGTCGATGACGCAAGATGACACCGTCGCTTCCATCGAAGACCTTTCCGGATCCTGGCCGGTCAGGGTGTTGGCCGACATCCTCGAAGAAGACGAATCGGAGGATTGCGTCGAATGCAATCTTACCGCGCCCAACACCTTGCGTGTATCGGCCAGCCAAGACTCGTTGTTCGCGGCATACGGCGGTGAGACCGAGTCACGTCAAGTACGTCTGTTGCTCCTCTTTGCATTCGATTCAGCGCTGACATGATACGATCTTCAGTTCGGCCTTCCGTCCGAGGCCAGTGAAGACTCTTGCATCGGTGGTGATCGTGCCCTGTCCATGCCTGCTCGCCCTGTCGTAAGTTTCCGAGTCCACTTATCGAAGCTTATCCCGCTGACTTCTACTCTTCCACGTCATAGTCCCGATGGTGCATGCGGGAAGACTTCACGGAGTCCGACGACGAATGAGTCCGTCGTCTTCGCCCGTCGGACCATAGCGCAAGATATCCATGCCGACGGGCTACAGCGCAACGGACGTGGCCAACCGATACCAGCTTCTCATATCCACAGCATCTTCCCGAGCTCAAGGGGAGAATCATAATCAACATGTAATCGGGACAATATCCAATAGACAGCATCGATACACGCCTATCTCGAATCGGCATCATAGATCACTTGCCTCGCCGCATCGCGACGCATATCGCGCATTATATCACTAGATCACTTCGGCAACCGCTCGGGGACCACCACAGTCGATGAGCGGAGCTTATCACTGAATCATTTATGCAACCGCTTGAAGCACATTACGGTCGAATATCGCCTGCATCTTACGGAGCGTTTGACGCACAACACGCCACGCAACATCGTTATAGTCAACTACGCCTCTATACACATGCAGTCCAGTCATCGGGGGGACTTGTCGGTTCCGCGCACTCGCTTCTTTCGTGGAGAGGCAGCTGGGGCACATGGTGCCTGTGGCTCAATGACCGAGAAGAGTGGCTGTGATTCGGAAGTCGATTTGCAGTAGCCCACCTGTTGCCAGCGCCGCAAATACCACCCATCAGCACACAGAAGCTTGCACGAGCCATCACTTTTCAGTTACCCCGCCGCGTGCGTCAGTATCAAACTCTCCGCGCTCAAATGCTCAAATGAACCACCTCGATGGCTTCGACGATTCTCGGAAACAGTTACAATGCCATCTTTCACCACCACGCATCTGCTCGCGTGCGATGCCTCGCACTTTGACGCATCCGCATGCGAACAAAGCTGCCGGCTTTGAGCGACAATCCGGCATTCGTTGTATCTTGCATCTACTATCATTCTACTGGTCGGCTTTTAGTACTTTCTAAACACAGTATGACATGTTGTATAATGGACTGTTTGTTGAATAATGATGGTACGATGCATGCTCGCCTCGAGAGGTTTGCCTCGCGGGGTGAAGTTTCCATGTCGCCGAGGCGCTGACGGTCTGACTCGCTGAGAATCACAGGTCGCCGAGACCAAAGTGCCTCGGCGTGCTGTCAGCGTTTAGCAGCAGCTGACAACGATCGCTGAATGCTGGTGGCGGAATGCTGTAGCTTCCTGCCTTGGACAGCTCAACGCGACTTCGATTTCTTTTCCGTCGAACCGGCGCCACCGGGCCATAGATCGAGTATCTTAGATGACTGCGCAGAATAGATGAGCATCGATTGGCTTATTCGCCTTTCGCTCGCCGCACTGCCTTGTTAGACGGACACATCACCCGACCTCTTAAACGCAATCAATCATTCCTACGAATGGCCTATCGCTTGTACGCGCTTCCGCCGGCAATGGSCATAGGGTAATCACATCGCCAAAATGGCTATCAAGCGCCCTATTCTCGCTGTTCGTTCCCGTCGCCAGTCACAATATGACACGTTGTATGATAGACTGCTTGTCCGAGAATGACTCGGAAGCAGGGCCTTTGAGTTCACAATATGAAGCTGCGAGCGCGCCAGAATCTTTTATTCGCAACTGGAAGACTCGAGCGACGGACTGCAGTAACCTGTGCTTCGGACGTGCCCACGGGGCCCTACTGTATCAGCAGCTGGTAACAGTGATGGCCCATGGCGTCGGATCTGTGGCGATTGACTGCTGTTTAGTTGTCTTCCCGTTGCCTGTTCCACTTGTCCCGTCCAAAGGACTGAATCAACTGACAGAGTATACGGGCGCAAAGCCTCAGCACTTTTCAATATCTCTGGATCCTGAAGGTGAGTTCGCCATTCTTTCGTCGATGGAAAGTCGCGTTGGGACCGTAAGGTGTCTGGATTCTTCGGGAAAGGTTCGCAATCCGATGAATAGCTTCATTTCCCCCAATCAGCGCATATGAGGGGAGGCTCTCTCGAGGATTTAATCCTCTCATAGTCTCATCGTCTTGTACAACATATACATCTTCCCGACTGTGGGCGCGACAGAAAGCAACACCATTCGAGCGTCTATTCAGCCAAGGATCACAAGCTAACTCTTTGGAACCTAGGATGAGGCACACTGCAAGTCCTTACTCGGAGCTTGAAAAGCAATGACCAGTTTCCAAGGGCAGAAAAACACCATTTCTGTGCGATTTCCGTCTCATTCCTACGGCTGAACCCCGGTCAACATAGAACATGTAGCCGATTCGCGTGATTGCGGCATCACTGTGCTCCGGTCTGCTACTAAACATTCCGGCCGTCATTGACAGAGCAGCTTGTTTCGCTGACATAATCTCCGACTTATACCAAAAGTCTATACATCTAAGGTGAATCGAACCCAGTACCGTGTTGAAAAGTCGGACTGGGTTGGTCTCAATTACCTCAGGGGGAGATTATACCTCTACGCCACACAGAAGGTCGTTACCGGCTGCGCTCTACGTTCGCTCTTTGGTACACCAAGGTATGCATTATCGCGTCTTCGCGTTGCCACGGAATGAGAGTGATCGAGAATGCGAGATTGATTAACATAGAAACAGATAAACTGAAGATTAAGCATATTGATTTGCGTGTTCAGCAAACGCCACTTCAATTTCTTGTCTGTCTTGAATGTGAGTCTGCTGAGGAGATGTCCAGCTGAAGACTTTCAATCTGGGAACTAATGCCCTGCCTTTTCGCACTCATTTGTAGCGGTTCCGTGTCCATCACACTCCTTCACTTGATTTCCCGACATACCACCATACCGTTGTTTGCAGAATGACAGCCACTGTCCAGGAGACCCATTTAGTAGAAAGCTCAGTCCGAAGTTCATCGACATCGCCTGGAGCCTCACACTCGTCTTTCACGGGTACGGGATGCACGCACAGCCGCGATTCTGGACGAAGAGGTCTAGAAACCGTTGATGACCATCTCGACAAACAAGCTACCCATTCCTCGCTTCGGTCCTCGACTCTACTCTCACCCGATTCCTCACCTCGCATGAAGACCAGCACACACCTCGCCAAACCCCGTGAAGACGCCTCTATCAATTGCAACCCAGCTTCCTCCCGAAAGACAGCCTTCACTATGGAATCGGCATCTATCAAGACGAAACCTTTGCAAGAAAAGCTCTCAATCAATGGAGGGACCGCTCAAGCATCGGGTAGCCACGTAGCGGATAGGCATACATCGCCTTGTGGTCTGAAGGCTCTGGTATCGATCGTACCATCCGAGTCATCCTCTAGCGCTTCATCTCACGACGCATCCGTACCGGTTCATATCGATATACACACTTCAACAGAATTTCAATCGGCTTCGCCGCCCGGCGAACGGGAGTCGAACGGGAGGAAGTCGGTCGCGAGCCTACGTCGCCCTCATCTCCTTGTCTCGGTCGTACGGTACTCGTAGGGGAGAGTACCACTTCGGATACACCAGCCGGAGTATCCTCCATGAAAGCTCGCCATCTCGCT
Source organism: Naganishia albida (assembly GCA_001599735.1). Taxonomy (NCBI): domain Eukaryota; kingdom Fungi; phylum Basidiomycota; class Tremellomycetes; order Filobasidiales; family Filobasidiaceae; genus Naganishia; species Naganishia albida. The sequence continues at coordinate 148,334 of BCHV01000014.1, read as the reverse complement.
CCAGAGATACTTTGCCTGATTGCGGAGTTTGTGCAGGCTTTCGGAAATCACGCAGATCTCGAGTTGCTCGGTTCAATTGACGACTTCATTCATCAAGCAATACGTATGGTTTCTCGTCGTTACGGTTTGTGGGAGGGTCTACACTCTTCTTACAATACCGACGCTCTCTGGAAAGAGTTCTGCCAGGATCCAGGAGCGATACACATCGAGTCAGTCATTTCTTTACGAATCTCCTCTGTCATCAGCTTACATCTTAATCGCGTCAGATGGCTTCTGGTTCTTAATATTGTCCGTACCACTCAGCATATGCGACCTAATGACCTTCGCGCTCTTCCCAATTCGATGCTCAAAGGTCAAATTTACTGGAGCGGAGATGGGACTAGTTTGACAGGCGACAAACTATTGGTCATGACAGGCGCAAGCGCAAAGGCCCAGATACACATTGAAATGGACATGAACAGCTACAGCAACACACCTAGACAAGTCGAGCATTTGAACCAGGCCCTCGAGTTATTCGTCGCATCAAGCCTCGACTATCGTGCTCGAGCGCCACTGGAGACGGAAATCGCGCATGTCTTGCCAAGGCATTCCGACCAAGCATTCAAGCGTCACACACCGGAAGACGTGCTCCTGCACATAGATGACCTCGAAAACTTTTCATTTTGTGTTCGCAACATCATCCTGGATCTCCATGCCCTCCAACTCGAGCGTGACGACGTGAAGAGTTGGGTCGTCCAGTTCGTTACAAATCTGTTACTGGCGCTGTCGAGCGGTTACGAAGATCATCTACATCCCTTCAACATCCCTCTGGCTCCTGTAAGCCGGCCATCTCTCGCGATTCAAGGCTTTCGCGATCTCCATTTCGTTAAACGCCTAGTTTTCATGGTGAGTCACCACGGCTGCAGCACAAGGGAAATCTTCGACGATGCGACGGCTGTATCAATGATGATTTTCCAGATCGACAACTTGCTGCTCCTCTGTCCCCAGATCGCCGTCGTGAACATCCATTTCGACATCCGACTTCCGAGAGAAGCAAGCATGCCATCTTTGACAGAAACTATGGATGTACTCGATTTGCTCCGTTACAACCTTGGCACTGCGATGACAAAACTCCATCTATGGGAAGACGAATTCAATCCCCTTTCACCGGAGTTTTCGCTTAAAGTGGCGTGTATGCGATCGTCGAAGTGGCTGAAGACAGCGCTTTTCACCGAATTCGATGGGGAAGGAGAAACCGACGATGGGTCAGACGAATTCGAAGAGAAAAATCCCCGAGAAAAAGGATCGGTACGACACCAATTACGCACCATGGCAGTTCAGATGCCTGCGCGATCGTCGTCAGACACCCACCTTTATGATCACCACATTTGAATGACCGCCCAATATACATACTTGTCAATACTCCTGACGACAACAAGCGAACAAGAGACACTGTATAATAATCAACCATCCGTTCTGTTCTGGCGAAACCAAATCAAACTGCCTCTTGCGTATCAGCTAGACACCCTCGATCACGTACTCATAACTTGTATACATTATACGAGCCTGTCTCCTACGCCATAGCGAGGTCGACGACATTACAAGCGATCGTATCATGATATTCATTCATACCTCGCACCTGTGGCATACAGATGTGTCGACGAGTCGAGCCTCTATGCGCCACCCATATGCACTCGGCTTCGCTTCCTGCGCCGTTCCGCTTGAACGGCATACCAAACATGCACACGGAGTATAATTGCTCGGCGGATGAAAGACGAAAGTCATCGAGCGGGATTGCGCGAGATGATGAAGGTAATAAAGAGGTCGAAGTGCGATTGTTGGAAGTATGCGACAACGGAAGCCGAAGAGGCGTTCGTAAGACGAATGGGTCATGGAGCAGTTGCAGAAAAAGTTTGTATCGGTATCAGGTGCATGATAACTGTCCAGACTCGTGCGTCCCTGTCGTATCGTCCGCGGATGGTTGAAGGACGGGAAGCTGTCGATTATAATTGCTGGACGGCTGAGTAAGATAAGTGAGCTGCAGGATCAGGGAGGACATTTGAAGATGGAGCGGGATACGCACTGAGCATTGCGCAGACAGTACAGAGTAATCACATCCGTTTGCGCTTCCGACCCATCCCCCACCGCGGTTCTTAAAGCGGCATTTCGCAATTCCATCCTCTCACTGTCTCCCCGAAAAATGCCAACGTCCTGTGACTGCCGACCAGCTTGTCCCGGTGAGGAGAGGGACGCAATCCGTCTGCCATTGCGACAAGCTAAGCAGGATGAGATGTGGCCCGGCCTTGATGATAGGGAAGTCGGTGAAGGGTACATGGATGATGGTGGACGAACTGGGGAGAATCGCAATCAGCCTTTCGCCTGATCAAGGAGTTCTGTGCACACCCGACAGCGACACACGCACAAAAAGCGTGGCAGATATCATTTCGCGGGGAAGAAGGCTGTTGCAGCACGCCGAGGCGCTTTGGTCTCGGCGACCTGTGATTCTCAGCGAGTCAGACCGTCAGCGCCTCGGCGACATGGAAACTTCACCCCGCGAGGCAAACCTCTCGAGGCG
>BCHV01000014.1:129152-140215 GCA_001599735.1 Naganishia albida | reverse complement strand
CTGATATTGATCCATATGGGGTGTCGATCTCGTTACAATTGCGGGAGATCTACCGGAAGACGCGAGATGGAGAGCTTCGCGTTTGGTGGCTATCGAACGGCCATTCGAGCCTGACGGACGACGGAGCTGGTCGGAACGGGATGGTGACGGTCTCTACGAAGTGTTTCAGGCTGAAACAGTTGGCTCCCGGAGGGATTCCGGCAGATCGCAAGCGGCCCCGACTATCTTGCAATTCCGTCTCTTGATCGTCCATAGCGGCTCCCTCGCCATCACCGCACGACATTCCATCGATCACGCAGCTGGTCAGGCAGTACTAGATACGACCATGTCAGTCAGCCCACTCGCAATGTCTCGCATTCCAGACCGTCACTCTGCGCTAAAGTCAGGCTTGTTCCGCGGTTCAGAGAAACGCTCGAATCAAGCCAATGTGAGGCATGTCCCGTCGGAAAGACATCGATAAGTCAAGCGGTCTAGCATACAACGTGTCATACAATCATTAGGGTGCGTCAAGAAACCAATAGTAAACGCGGGATACAACGAATGTCGGAGCTATCGGTCAAAGTCGGTGACATGGTTTGAAGGCGTCAAGTGCGGTGCGTTGTCCGTGATCAGGCTCGTGCTGGTCAAGATGTCCATGAAGCTTGTCCCCAGGGCTTGGTAGGAGTCGCTGAGATGACAATCAGGTTGATGAGAGGCCTTGATCCCGACGGATGTGGCAGGKGAGGKGGAAAGTGCCGGTTTGTCGAGTTCTTGTTTGCTAGAAGTCAGGGGTTCCGTCTCTTCAGCAGGAACGACGGGTTCACTCGTCCCCGTGAATGCCTGGATTCGCTTGCCGAGCGTCTTGACCAGCGACCGGCTATCCGACCAATAAACATCACCTCTTTCTCCCTGCGGACTCGAGTGTTATCTCATGCGATGCTTGATGGTATCGCGACTCACCTCCTGTCCCAATCGACCGGCTCCAGTCTCAACAAACGATCCAGAATCATTCTCTGCACAACTTGAACAAAGCCCGGCCCAAACCGATGCTCGTTCAACATGATGACAATTCTAATTCCCTGCCCGGGCATGCGCATCACCTGGCTCGAGTGTCCGGGAAGCCTACCGCCGTGCTCGTTCACAGAGTGCCCGCGAGAGACTTGCATCTCCCGAGCGAGGCCGTAGGTTCTCGCGCCGAGGGGATCTTCGGCGGCGGATGGAGACGGCGATTGATCGCGGATTGGGAAGGGCGTTGCTGTTTTGGTGATCACGGCGAGGGGATGACGGATTTGTTGCCGTATGGAGAGTGACCGCAGAGGAGGAGAGTCTTGAGCCATGTAGCCTGTCAAAGCAAGTGTCTTCGAGCGACCGGCTATATTACAGTATGAGAAGGCGATAACGCACCATGTCTTTGGCAGAAGAGATGGCGCCGTCGGAACCCGCACTCATAGCTCCCGGCGGTAGGAACCCAACATCCACCAAATTTCCACGGTACGCCTGCCTGATCTCCGCCTCTTCCAAGTTGTCCGTACAGGCGTCGAGATTCATCTGCTCCCTCACATACACATCGGCTCTTCTTCCCGAGTGAGTCGCCCTTTGTCCATTGAAAGGCATATCCACCATGTTCGGAGGTTTGAAGATGTGGTCCTTTACATAACGTTCAAGGCGATGTCGTAGAGGTATTTCGGAAAAGTGGACGCGATCATGTATGCAAGATTATTGTATTGCCAATGCTGGCGGAACTCAGCCGAAGGTGTGAGGTGACGGATGCGGGAGATCAGGAATCCCTTATCTTCGTCAATGCTGTGAGCAAGCGTGATATCAGAGATCATGCCTGCCTCCAAGATATGGTATGAACACTGTACCCGTAAAAGCCATCGTGTTGCAACAGTCCCGTCCCATGAGCTGAAGCTTGATGAATCGATACCCTTTGGCGGCGTAGAGGGACTTACACAACAGGTCACTCACATCCGTACCCCCTGACGCAACGGGATCCTTCAATTTCCATGACGGAACGATATCCTTGATCTTCGTTGTCCACTTGAGTCGAGCGTTTTCTCCTCGCTTGGCTTTCTCATTCTCGATAATCAGCCCCGTAACAACGGCGGTGAAGGGCTTTGAAAAGGAAGCGATTGAGAACAAGGTCTGCCCCAGGTTATCAGCATAACAGCGTAACACAAGATGTTATGCCCGACAGCAGAAGGACGTACCCTTTCTGTCACTGGGTTGCTCTGCTCATCGGCAGTACCCAGTCCAAAGGTATCTTCCCTCCAGGATCCGTCCTGCTCTTGACGTACGACGGCAATGGCAACGCCTTTGATCCCCCTGTCTTGTCTCAGCTCGTCGATATTTTTCACGAGATCTGATGGAAGGAGCTTCTTTGCCATCTTGACGATGGTGGGCAGACTCCACATTGGCGAGGGAGAAGACACAACAGGCAGCGAATCAGCCATTGTCGGTATATATCTCGATTTCGTACAAAAGATCCGGCCAGAAAGCGGAAGGACGTGGCAGTCGACATGGCGATCATGCCCCCCCGTTTGACCGATATCGCCGCAGATGTGCCAAGGTAGAAGCGCAGACAACGGATGCTGTGGATGGAAGATCAACGTGTTTATCGTTCAGAATCGCCCACAGCTTACAGGGTCAAGGCGTGGAGAACCCAGTCGTGGCCTTCTTACCTCTAAAGCCTGGAGCGATCACGACACACGTAGAGCTGGCACTCACCGTACGGCAAGAAAGGACACCTACGCCGTTCGTCCGAAACATACATTCATCATGTGCACGCACTGGCAGATACAACCAATACTACAGCCGCTACTCCTCCTCGGCCTCATCCACCGGGACATACCCCGCCGCCCGTCCAAACGTTGTCTTTTCAAACATCTCCAACGTCACCTGCGCCAAGAATCCGGGAATGCTTTGCCTCTGCTCGACCCAATAAACGCGAACATCACCTAGGCCCTTTGCCATTCCGCCAAGCATCTGCATCGTCCCGAAATGTCCGCCTTGTGAGGAGAATTTGAGGGTCAAGCCTTGCTTGCCTTTCGGGGCGTACATCGATTGAAGACGGACGTCGTGCCCGTTGGCGTCGAACTTGATGCGCCACCCGAGGAGGGAGAAGACAGCTTCTAGGAACTCCTTGGATTTCATGCCAAAGATCTGCGCACGGAGGTCAGCTGAATCCTAACCTGTTCTGGAACGACTCACCTCCTTCAGCCGCATCAGACGCTTCTCATGCCCGCGTTCCTTTTCCTCGAACTCATCCTTCAGACGTTCATACGTCTCCCTCGGTACCATTCCATGCCCTTCGCTCGTCACGCCAGCTCCAACCCGCCCCTCCAGTTCCTTGATCCGCTCCACAAGCGCGCCATTCTCCCCGCGCAGCTTCTCAAGCGTCTCTTTCCGGATCGCGTGATCTCGCGCCGCAGGGTTCTCCGCGAATTCGACGCAGCGCCAAATCTTCGCATTGTATTCTCCCGAGCCGAGGCGCAGCTCCGCATCGGCGAGGTCGCGTTCGAGCGTGGCGATGTGGGATGTTTGGGATTCAAGAGTCGTTTTGGCTTGCGCGAGTTCTTCGGGAGGAGGGTGAGCCCAAGCTTTGAGAGCGTATCGGGTCACGTACCTGCTTCCAGAGCTTCTGCCTTCTGCGCGATTGCTACGGTCTCGGCCTTTGGTGCTCCGCTCGATGATGCGGTCTCCGGATCCGACTGGAACGCTTCAATAATGCGCTGGTACTGTTTGATCTGATCTTCAAGCTTCGTACTCGTGCTTTCCGTTCCACTAGACGCATTCTACGGGGAAGATCAGCGGCGATCCCTTCCAAGCTCGAAACGACTCACCCTGCGCAACACCTCCAGCTCCTCCCTCGCTAATCTCAGCTTTCGTTCACACGCAAGCCTCGTCCCCTTTTCCCACCTTCCTTCCCTCTCCGCAACCTCTACACGGTCCTCCAGTTCCCCGATCCGGCGCGTACTTTCCCGTGAGACTTCTGCTAGACGTTCCGACAATTCTAGGTTCGCCGACGAGAGCTGTGCAATGCGTGATGAGCATGCCGAGTGGGCTGAAGCGAGGGTGGTGTATTTGTGCCGGAGGGAAAGAGCGTCAGAGATGGAGAGTGTGGTGTTTTCCTCTTCCGGCATCGGTGGCATGGTCATCGTCAAGGAGCTGTTGAGAGATCAACATTCAAGCTTTGTGGGGGAAGAGAGTGACGTACTCGAGTTCACGACGACTCTGATCCAACTGCTCGTACACACTCGCCAACTTGTCCTCTGCTGTCTGCGCCCTCCTCGCGAGGCTCTTGACCTCCTTCTCCAGACTTTCCACGTTATCCCTGCGCAGTCTAAGGTCGACGCATTCGCGAGAAAGCTGAACATTTGTCTTTTCGAGCGTGGCGAGGAGTGTTGATTGGCGTTTCAGTTCGGCGCGGAGGGATGATGCCGAGTCGTCGGTAGTTGCCGAGGCGGTGGTGGATGAGAGAAGGGCGCGAACGTCTTCCAGTTCTCGGTCCTTGGCTTCCAGTTGATCTTGCAGTTCGCGTAAGGACGCCTCGACCCCGTTCATCGCGTCTAGCTTCCCCTCCAGGCGTCTCCTCTCTGCCTCCCACACCTCCTTTTCCTTCCTGGCCTCCTCCCGCTGTCTGCCCTGTTCCCTCCTGACACTCTGCAACTCCTCCTGCACCTTGAACCTCGCTTCCTCACTGCTCTTCAACTTTCCCAACCACTCCCTCTCCCCACTCTTCAGCTTGCTCTTCTCCTCTTCCACTTCCCTCCTCGCCCCTTCTTCCCCCTGAACGACATCTAACCAAGCACGCGATATCTCCGAGTGTTCCCTCGCAAGACGCGCATTTTCGGTGCTTTTTGCCGTCAGCGTCGCTTCCAGTTGTGTGATACGTGCGCGAAGGGCAACATTATCGGTTGATAAGGATGTGTTGTCGAGTTGTAGGCGAATGAGGGCACGGCGGGTTGGATGAAGAGGGGAATCTGTAAAAAGGAGAGATGTCAACAGGAAAAGAGACGCGGTAAGGAGGGGTCGACGCGTACCCTGAGACACGTCGTCGGTCTTGCGTTTTGCCGACCCGCGAGGGGAAGGCGAGCCGTAATCGCTCATGACACCGAGCTGAGGGACAAGCAGATGAGCAATTGGAAGGTATGAATAAAAGGTGATACGCAATATGTTGGTGGTGACAGCCGTGGTAGCGATGTGGGCGAGAATGAGATTACGTAAGGCACAAGACCAGAGTTGGCGGGGAAATGCTGGACTTCCCGAGACACGAGCAAAGCGGTTTCGACAACCTGCATGGTGAAGTGGTCAACAAGACTTGGTACTCATTCTCTGGCCCTCAGTATCCACTGACGCCAGGTCCAGGACACTTTCCTTGATCCGGACGGCTCAGGGAAGACTCAGACGAAGGGATTCTATGACCGCCAAATCCAAATGCAAATGAACAGACCAAACTTCTGAGTCGACGGAAGACTGGAATACGATTGACTTGTCTGACGCGATGAAGGATCAGGTAGGGAAACAATTACGGGGGTGAGATGAGTACGGTTGGTATTTACGCCTGAGCTCTTTGTGAATGTTCTGTGCTCCTTCAGGAACGACATTATTGCAAAGCAGCGACGAGCCGTCGCCATCATAGGCAGTCTTCCCGTGATGCCTAACATTGTGCCTTATTGAGTACACCTACGGTAGACACTGCAACGAGGAAGGAGCGGCGTGTGAAGGACTGTTTGACCTCGTCGTCGATCAAGCTGCTCATTCTCCACTGTGACAGAACCGCCAGCATCTCAGACGGAACCCTTTCCATCGCCTCCCCGCGCTCTTCTTCGATAGTTCGAGACCCACTAACCTGGGGAAGCGAATGAGTATCCTCGAAGATCTATCTCCTAAAGAGTGTTCTCAGGTAAGTTGCGCGCGAGAGGGTTTAAGTCGCGGCCCTGGTCTGAAAGCGGAGATGAAAGCTGGAGGGGTAGGGATTGCACTCCGTGGCCGGCGGGCGGCCAATCGTTTACTGACGACTAGAAGTAAATAGAGCATGTCTCTTTGCGCGCGATGCACAAGTATGCTCTCCTCGTCAAGTTCAATCAGGACAACCATACAGTTCTGTGAGCATTCGGCACTGTTCCATACCGGTCATAGTGTCCCAGCATAATACCAGAAAGATTGTAAACCGAGCCTCAGAAGCACGAAGGCACGGTCGACTAAGCCATCCGGTCACCAGAGAGGTATCCTCCTGTATTCGTCGCGAACTTGAGCAGATCTTCATTCACATGCCTGGGCGTTACCTGATCAAGGCATCAGAGTAGCCAACAACCCTGGCCCGATAGCAGCTACCTAACTTTTCAGTCGCAACGGCGGTATTGCGGTAGTCGCATTGAGGCGACATCCTCCTCTCCATTCTCCAAAAGCCTATCTGGCCGCTGAAGGGTAGTCCAGTTGCAGCGGTTCTACTGATACACAGTGCCATATTGGCAACGCCCCGAACAGATACATAAATGAGCAGTCAAGGAATTTCGTCTGCGACGTCCATCTTCCGCTACTCAAGCCCGAACCTGGCTCATGTCCTGCCCAATTAAAATCCGCGTTCGTGTTTGGGCTCACACCCGCCAGGAGTGTGAGGTTCGGAAGGCGAAATTCAGGAAAGGCTTGCGCAGCCGCCGTAGATGCAGCTATCACCACTTACAGTATGCAGGGTCATTTGCAAGACAGGAATGGCACTTGACTTGAATGACCACTTTTCCGCTCTTGGTCGCACGGTGCTTGGCGGGTCCGAGGATGCTTGCAATAATTCACCCGACCAGAATGCGGACCGGTAGTCACCTCAGGATGTGACGAATGTGTGCCTGACTGATTACTTGGAAAGTATCTACGGCACAAGATCAGACCATCAGGTCTAAAGACTCATCGGAAGTATCTGTCACTCTGCCATTCCTTCGTCGTTAGAGAGTCGCGTTTGAAGACCGTAGGATGTCTGAACTCTCTAGGAAAGGTTCGCGGTCCGATGAATGATGTCCATTTCCCCAGTTGGCGCATACCTTGTCGTGATTTATCCCCATTGGTTTCCACCACTTTCACCTGTATCTGCTTAGTCGCGGCACCGGGAAAGCCCGTATTCATTGAACATCAGCACATCACCGCTCGGTTCGCTTCATCGCGCCTTCGAGCGCTTTTCACTTGACGGAAAAATACCAGGTCGAAGGGCCACGTGCATGAGCCTCGGCGGCTTGGAGTCTTGCCACCTACGCAACATGGCTCGCATAATTGACTTGTTGGTTTGGTCACTGACTACAGCGGTGTCGTTCGCATGCCCCTTCAACCTGTATACAACAACGGGGAAGGCCCGCCTCGGGACGTATAAGATTCTCGCCATCGCGATGGATGTGTCGTCGCGGCGCCGAAGTGGCTGGGAAACCCGGCTAGTAACGGTACCCCTGGATGTGACAGGCTGGTATCGCAAACGAATACCTGGAGATTTATATTGCCACTCGATAATGTTCTCGATTGAGACCAGGGCAAACTTAGAAAGGAAGGTGTCTTCGGGAAGCGAAACTCGCTACGGGTCAAAGTGCCTTGCAAAGGCTTTCCTGGCGCTCAATGGTATGTCTCAAAAGGTATGATGACCGCGAAGCACGATACAGCTGATATACCGTCTTCTAATCGCCGACGATCCTGCCGATCCCCTCTGACCTTGCAAAGATCCCCACTTCCTCCCTCCATCTGATACCAAACGGCAGCAACCCCTTACGTCTCCCAACCCCAGCAAAGGCCTCCACTGCGCGCAGCTGTACCCACCGCTCGCCATCATTAGACAGGACCGCATTCCTGTATGTTTCCAACTCGTCCGTGACAACATAGTGGAATCCCGCATCCCACATCTGCTGCGGAGTAACGAGATTCGCGGATTCGGTCGTGTTGTATTCCCAATGTCCGCGTGGCGGGGCGTATAGATGGGTGAAAGATGACGCGCCGGTCATACGTGGTCCGGGTGGCAGGAATACCCGCACTAAGCAGTGCATCAGAGAGTGATGCGGGCGCGACCGTGACCCAGCGTACCTGTTTGACTCCCCGCGACGTCCGGTCCAACCAGCTTCTGATGCACCTCATGCAGCACCTCCATCGCCTCGCCTCCAGGGTAGTTGTAGTGACTGACGTATGACAGTCCACCCGTCACGAACAGGTTTGCGATGATACCTCCTACCAAGGCCAGCAGCAGAATCCGGGAAAGAACGGTCGGCCGATGGCGGCGTCGCGCCCGCCATCTGAAGCGACATCAGCCACGCACGGCAAGGCGCGAAAAGGGAGACTCACATTTGCCCGCAAGCGATGGCCGCAAACGCATTGATCCACGGCACGACATACACGATGAACCGCCACTCCTACCCGCCCAGTCAGCCAATGTGCCCTGTCACTAGACGAAACGGAGACCCAACCTTGTGGGGAAGGAAGCTCATTCCCGCCAGCATCACTCCCACCGGCACGAGCAGTACCGTCTTCCATCCGCTTACGGCTCGCCTCGCCGCGGTGTCCAACAGCGGGATGCCTATCGCGAGGGGCAGAGTGGCGAGCAGTAACTTTGGCAGGTACGGAAACAGGTAGGTATACCACGGTGATGTCTACGCGCGGGCGGCGTCAGCAAGTGTTCCACCCCGGATCGGAATACGTACGCCCCATAGTTCGCTTTTCCCCTCGACGACGTTGAACAACACGCCCCACAACTCGGGCCAGATCCAGCGTGTCCCGAACCCGATGCGGCCAAGGCCGCGTTCGAGCTTGCCCCGGAATCCTGCGGCGGCGACGAGGTGTTGGGTCGTTCGGTTCCGGGCAAGCCAGTCGGACCAAAAGTAGCTATCCACGACGACGCTCAGCACGGTCCCCGTCAAGCCCGCGACGAACGTCGTCCCGACTGCCGTCTGCGTCAACTCGAACCGAGTCTTGCGGAACGATTCCTCGATTCCCAGCGCGAGGATGACGCCGGCCAGGAGGAGGGCGGTCTCGGCGCGGACGATGGATGCCGTCAGGGCAAGGAACGCGGTCGTCCGTTGGATGTGGTTTCTTCGGTCGTGCGGGGTGGTTGACGGGGTGAATGCCTGGATGAGCGAGGACAGGGCGAGGGTCGCTGGGAAAAGGGTAAGCTATCGGGTCAAGCAGAAACGACACGGGGTGAAGAGGCGTGGTGCAGAGACTGGCTTTCTACACGGCGAGATGACGCGCTCCCGCTGACGCTTGACAGTGCCGCCGCTGCACGTCCGACCAACGCCATCCGATCCCTCACACTTTCCGATCAACGAGGTGGTTTGATCACTCCAGCATCGATCAACCATCTCCTCGTCTTTCTATCACGCCGGCGGGGCAGCAGCGGCGTCTTCTTACGCCCCTCACTCCATCCCATTGCGTCAACAACGGGCTTCGCCGCCTCATCGCCTCGTCCCCTTTGTATGTCGTTGATCGTCTCCTCCCCTTCTGCCGTCACTGCATCGCCGAAGCACATCCCTCGCACGCTCCCGATTCGTTGCCTGTGTACGTAGCGGTGCCGATTCGCCCTGCGCGTTGCGCTCCCTCGTCGATGACTCGGATCACAACTCCGAGCCAGTTATTTAGGGGGGCCTGTGACGCATCGCGTCGAGTCCTCTTCTTGACGAAAGGTAGTCCTCATCTCCGCCCTCCAGATCTCCCTGTCTTACGCCGTCCCATCGCGTCACCCGACTTGTTCCCTCGTGCTCTACTTCCCTTCTCCGACCGGGGCCAAAAGCGTAGGATAGACTCACCGCCCACCATGGCGACCATATTCGGCACCGTCCGTCCCGCCCACCACGCGAGATGGAACCCGGTGCCGAGCAAGAGCTCGAACGTGCCGCCCTCTGTCCTCCCGCACGCCCGGCGGAGGGCCGAGGCGACGCGGTCAAGGGCGTATGCGTTGACAAAGCCGAGTGTGAGCCGTACTTTCCGTACCGATACCGAGGAAGGTTGAGTGCATGAGCATGCCGAGTCGAGTGGGAGAGGGATGCACGTACGGATCACTTGGTCCGTCATTGGGTTCCGGTCCGGCGCGAAACAGTCCAGCAAGACGAGGACGGGCTTGCTCAGCGCGGCGAGCAACATCGGAGGCACGAAAGACCTCGGTAATGGGCCGGTATGGTGCAAGTGATCATACTAGCCGCGGGATCAGCACCTAAAGGGAAGAAGGGACCCCAACCTACCTGGTGGATCGTTTGTGGGTGTATGAGCAGGTCCCGTGCGGCGTGGAGGGTGAATGATTCTTCGACTTTTGTGTAGGGCGACGTGATCGTGTGGAGGGCGATGATCAGCGGCAGGAGGGGCGACATGATCGGGGAGGGGAAAGGAGGGGAGTGACTCAGTGAGACATGTGGGGATGGACATATAGTACATTTCCTAATTTGGGCTTTTATTGGAGCACCATTTACGCCCAATTACGCCCTCGATCACCCACTCAAGGTGACTCATCTTTCCCCTCCCCCTCCCCCATCCCTCCCCCACACCATCCTCCCCTCACCCCCCACCCATACGCACCATGTTCAAAGCCGTCAACAGGTACATCTACGGCCCCACCCCGGAGGAAAGGCTCGCAGAGTGGCAGAGGAGGCTGAGGACGGAACAGAGGGGACTGGAGAAGGAGATCCGGCAGGTAAGCACGCGTTCCGTTATCAGAGCCGGTCCGCCGCATCCCGCATCCTGGCCGCGTCTAACCCCCGTCCCCCATCCCCCATCCCCCGCCCACAGCTCGACCTCGCAACGTCCAAAGCGCGCGCACAACTCAAACAACTCGCCCAACGGGGCGACATCAAGTCCGCCCGGCTGCTGGCGAGAGAGGTCGTGAGGACGGGCAGGCAGAGGCAGCGGCTGGCGGTGGGGAAGGCAAGGTTGGGGAGTGTGCAGATGCAGATGCAGCATCAGGCTGGTGAGTCGAGCGAGCGAGCGAGCGAAGCGAGAAGAAAGTGTCTTCCCGAGCGAAGCGAGAATCAGTGTCTTCCGAGCGAAGCGAGAATCAGTGTCTTGTCGAGCGAAGCGAGAAGAAAGTGTCTTCCCGAGCGCAGCGAGAATCAGTGTCTCCCGAGCGAAGCGAG
>BCHV01000014.1:4477-128291 GCA_001599735.1 Naganishia albida | reverse complement strand
CGGGGCAAGGCGAGCGAAGCGAGAGAGGGAGAGGGAGAGGGAGGGAGAGGGAGAGAGCGGGGCAAGGCGAGCAGGCGAGCGTAGGACGAGGCAACGCGAGGCGAGACCATGCGGGGAGGAGGATCACACGCGCCCGTCCCGTATCAGACCGACGGTCCGTCCCTGCCGGCGAGCAAGGTGTGACGGCGACGTCGACGGCGGCGGTGGCGGCGACGGCGACGGAATGTCTTTGTCTCCCCGTTGGTGCTAACACCCCTGCGTCGCACCAGCCCTCGTCAAAGTAACAGGCACCTTTCAAAAATCGACCGAAATCATGAAGGCTTCAAACGAACTCGTCAAGCTGCCGCAACTGAGCGCGACGATGCGCGAGATGAGCGCCGAGATGATGAAAGTGAGTGGTCCCCTCTCCCATTTGGCCGGGAGGCCCGTTCCCTCATACCGAGTCTCGTTCCTCGCAAGTCCGGTATCATCTCCGAAATGATCGACGATACGCTCGAGATGGACGAAGATTCCGAACTCGAGGACGAAGCGGACGAGGAAGTGGACAAGGTCCTGTACGAGTTGACGGACGGCAAGTTGGGCCAGGCGGGCGCCGTGGCGGATTCGGCGTTACCGGTGCGTATCTCCCCTGCCTTTGTGTGCGTGGCTGGGTTGACGTCCGAGTCGGATCGGCAGGCGACCAAGGAACAGGAGGAGGAGGATGTGAATACCGAGGCAGAGATGCAGCGTATGCAGCGGGAGCTGCAGGATCTGTTAACGGGTTGATCTGGGAGGACCCTGTGTTACGTTGTGGTGTTGACGGGTTGATCTGGAGGACCCTGTAATCTGGGAGGACCCTGTGATCTGGAGGACCCTGTGTTACGTTGTGATACATGTTGTACCGCGAATCGAATACCATCTTGATTTTCACATACAACGTCCTTGCCCTCGGTATCCTACGCTAACCGCTCGTTGATGTACGCCTCGGTAAAGTCCTCGGCACCTTCGCGCATCTCTATCACCCTCGCACATTCGGCCGCCTGTTGGAATACCGCGAGGCCCGAGGTGTGGAGCATCATCAGTTCCGTAGGGGAGGATGAGGGGGCCCTAGTGGGACCGAGGCGTTAGCTGAATGTTTGGGTGGCCGGGAAGGGAAAGAGCGTACCAGTTGATCAACACGAGGGGAACGGAGAGCCGGCCGTCTTTATGCTTCTGTTGCGGTTGAACGATGAGTCGAGGGAAACCACGGTCAAGAGCAGGACGTACGAGTGGATGCGAAAGAATCACATATCTCGGTGCATTCTCCGGCAATTCTAGACGGCACATCAGCACCTATGCATTCACACCGCCTTCTGATCCGACATACCCTCTGCAATCTCCTCCAGCTCCCCCTCCAACTCCTCATCCACGACCATCGTCAAACTCTTCTTATCGATCTTGACGACGAGTGCGGCATCGCCCTTGAATCGCTTGAAGCGGAACTTGCGGATGGCGTCTTTCGTCGTAGGCGGGAGGTCGACCGAGTTTGTCGACTGGAGGAGTGTTACTTGGTGTGATCGAGGGAAGAATGGGGACCTACCATTGCGAGTGTGCGAGGGTGAGTGGATTGGGGCGAGAGCCTAAAGGGGAGATCTACCCAGTCTCAAGTCGTCGTCGTCGTCGACAGACTGCGCGGATCCAAAAAGTCGGACCGCCGGTGACGTTTGCGAGTATTGAGCAGGATGAAGACGATACGGTAAAGTTCTTTGCCTACACAGCGAAGTCTATACGTCCTGAACAGCCAGCAGCTCATCCTACAGCCTGAAGACCTAATAGTTTTTCCAGCCACCACGCCGAGTTTGCCGTCCGCTCGTGCAAGACGGCGCTTGCCGAGGTTCGACTATCTTTTCAAGCCATCGGCTGACAACGTGTTCAGATATTGCATTCGATTTCGCTGGCTGCGAATGTTCATCGTTCCAGAAGATGAAGCCTTTACTAACAGAATAATAGCGCAGGCGTTGCACAACCGCGAAATCGCTCCGCCCGTCTGCTCTCCACGACCCGGAAAGCTAGCCGTACCATCCTCCTTCGCCCCGCCCTCTTCCCGTCACTCCACCGTTTCTTCGATCCTCCTCCTCGTACGCATCACGGCCTGAGCGCCTCGACCTTTTTCAACGCATCCGCATTCCACTGCTGCACGGCCGCGAAATCCATCCCCATGTTCATCAGGTCGAACCCCTGTTCCGCCCTTTCAAGCACCTACTCATATCCCTTAGCACTCGGTCGAACAAGTGACGGGAAAGCAGGACTCACCTGCTCGGGCTGGGTACAGAACATGCCGGCATACTTGCCCGCCGCGTGGGCCGCTTTCCGGATCCGTTCGATGGCGTCTTGTACTTCGGGGATGTTGGGGTGTTCCGGCGGCGGGTAACCCATGCTCGAGCAGAGATCGTTGGGGCCAACGAAGAGCATGTCTACACGGTCCAGGGTTAGCGCTTTGCTGAAACGAGGGAAAGAGAGAGCGACTGACCGACACCCTCGACCTTGGCAATCTCCTCGCAATTCCGCAGCCCTTCCTCCGTCTCGATTTGCACCGCCAAGAACACGCCCTCGTTGGCGACGTCAAAGTAATCCGGCATATCCATCTTCCACAGCGCCGGCGCAAACGGTGACCCTGCGCCTCGAACACCGGGAAGGGCGGCGTACTTGCTCTTCGTGAGCACGTCCGCGGCCGGCCGCTGGGCCTTGCGTTGCGGAAACTTGGCGTACGAGACGAATCGACGGGCTTCCTCTGCTGTCGATACCAACGGACACATCAACGCGTGCGCACCCGTGTCCAGCGCCCGTTTGACGAGGTAACTCTCCGGCGCCGGGATCCGGACCATCGGTGAACAGCCTTGTACGTTCCCGATCGCCGCGACGACGCTATGCATCTCCGAGTCGGAAATGTTACCGTGTTCGCCGTCGACGAGGATAAAGTCGAATCCCTGGGTGGCGATCATTCGGGCCAGGTTGGCCCCGGGGAGCATGCTCCATGAGCCGATGAGCGGTTTCTTCTTGCTCCCCGGCGCGAGGTTCTTGGTTCGTTCGGCGAGGAGCTTGTGCATCCCGAAGAGGAACGGTTTGGATTTATCGATGGTGGCCGTGACGACGGAATGGGAAGCGTAGGACATGTTGGCGGGGTTCGTTTTGGTTTGTTTCTGCAACGGAGGGGAGGCCTGCTCACCCTAAGAGGAGCGATACTTGTACCCCTCAGCCCACCTCCGAGTCATGTCGGAATACGTCCTAGCGCTAGCATGTGACGCGTTATCAGGAAAAGCAGCTGGAAAAGCAACCGAAAGGCGTTCGGTTCGCATGAGTCCGGTCCGAACAAGCGGGGCGGGTATGCGGCGGAGTCGAAGATATCAAAACTTTAAGAGATGGTGATCGCAGCTGTGATCGCCGGACAGCTCGCTGCACATCCTATTGGTGGTTGCTCCATGCTGGCTGAGCACGTCGAAGGAGCTGTCAAAGGGCGGAGCAGACAAGGCCCATTGTCTGCACACACCTTGTGAATTTCGCTTCTCGCATTAATCGAATCGCGGCTCCGGGAGAACGCGAGATCAAACCGGTCAGCCCGTCAGCCGTGCAGTAGCGTACGCGCAATAAAGCCAAAGCTGCCGAGGCTCCCTGGGCAACTTGCCTTACGTAGCTTTACTGAGCCTCAGGGCAAAAAGCCGTGGCTGGCAAAGCGCGGACTCATCCCAATCTCCCACACCCTCTTCGAAACAACGGTCGAAAGGAGATCCTTGGACACCTCGACCAAAAAGGCAACCCCTTCCCGGGTTCGAACCGAGGACCCCCTGATACCAAGATTCTATCGAATCGTAGTCAGATACTCTACCACTAAGCCAAAGGGGTTGTTGTTTAGTTGGTCTACCTTTGGCGGCTTAAGAGCACCGTTGGTAAAGCTGCCTTTGGCTGCCCTGGCAGGCTCAGCATACGCTATCTCTCGACCAGTAACTCATCCCTCCTTCCACCGCGTCCTCAGTTCTTGTTCCCAGCTGAAATACTTGAATCGTCCAGAAAGAAGATCCCGTCTCAACCTGAACCTCGGCACCCGATCACTTGTTTGGCTGTGGATTCTATAGGCCTATAGCTTGTACGGATCTCCTATCCATCCGGAAGCTCTCTTCCCTGTACGCATGCTGTGTGCGTGTTCTCACCGCCACCCGCTCTCCGCTCAGCAGCTTGTCTGAACGACAACCTTTGCCCGGCCTTCGCAAGATTCCGACGAACACACCCGGATCTGATCCCAAGCCATGTGCCCGAGGATCGCTCATCCCGCTGCGGCCGCGGTCTCGAGCGAGGGAGGCATCAGAGGAATGCAGAAGGCTTGGATATGGACAGAAGGCCAGACCTACGCAAGACAAGAGGACAACAAGCTCAAGCGGTGCCGGATACAAGCGGATGGTGGATGCTGACATGCATGAACGGGAGTATCTGTTGCGGATGCAGCAAATGACCGGTGGGCATTCAACGTGAGTTGGAGAGATTGATTGAAGCAGAACCGTGCATAGCTTGGGATGCTGATTCAAGCCCAGGCTCAACCTGGTTGCATTACCCGTCGGCTGTGATTCGTTTCGCCAGGATTCCAAGAACGCACAGCAAATTCCAAAGCGATATAAGGATGTCCTTGATCGTCCGACTTGGAATGGAGGCAGCAGATGATTTTCAAGCATCATGCACATCCGCAACGCAATCCTCTTCATTGCTCTCACCGCTCGCACCGACGCATACCCATGGACCCGCCGTCAAGACTCGTCGGCGCCGATCGTCATCGGTGACCCGATTCCGGAGAACGTGACGACCGTACAACTACCCGACGAGGTCATCTCGTCTGATCTTCCGACAGTGCTGCAGAACACGACGCTTCCCCGCCCCGAGGAGGAAAACAGCACGATCTCCAATGGCGGCGGGGATACCATCGTCGTTCCGGCAAACGTAACCACCTCCGACTCGGCGGATAACGGAACGGTATCCAAGATCGTCTCGACGGACAACGGGACCATCGTCGTTGGCGACACCAATACCACGGCTGCCCCCATCTTTTTCCGCCCAGGCACATACGACTCTGCCCCAGGTGTTCTCGACCCGCCCTCTATCGCATACGACGAGGACGCGAACGGCGGGTTCGGCTTGACAGGCGGCGGGGGAGGAGGTCCGGATTATATGGCGAACCTGCGGGACCCCGAGGCGCAGCCGGCCTACCCTGACCTCGATGGATGTTCGTATGCGTGGCAGTCGGTGCTGGGCGGTGCAAACGGGACCAAGGGCGGGCTATGGGCATTGGAGAATTACGTATGGTTGACGTCGGCGAACGTGCAGCAGGGAGCTATTGGCAACTGTGGGGTGAGTCGGTTTCTCATTTCGTGTGTTTGCCTGGGTGGCGTGCTGAGGCTGGCTGGGGTAGATGGGCGGCGCGATCATGTCCCTTACATCAAACGGCTTTGGCGTATCAAGCTGGACCCAGTATCTCGTCAAGACGATCAACTACACCGTGACCGACCTCCAAGGGATCCGACAACTTGCGTTCCGGTTCAAGTACCCGGGAAAGGAAGCCCTCGTCATGATCGACGACCAGCTTCCCACCCTCACCTCTGGCACTTGCTGGCCTTACCTCGGGTTTCAACCGACACTGGATGCCGTTTGTCCAGGGGAAGATGGTTCGTACCCACCGACAAATGTGTTTTTCGTTCCGCTGCTCGAAAAGGCGTTCGCAAAGTACATCGACGCCTTTCCCGAGCTGAGGTCGTCGAGCGCCACCGAGGCCGGATGGACAGGCTACAAGGGCTTGGAGGGCATCAATCCGGCCGTCGTCTTGGCTTCCTTCACGGGCGGAACCCCAAACTGGATCACCCGGGATCTCAACTCGGTCGCGCCCATCATCCTTCAACTGCTCCGTTGCATTCGGGACGACGTGATTTGCGCCGTGGACACCTACGAAGCCGGCACTCTCGACGGTATGGGCCCCAAAGACGAATACGGCGTCGTCCACCTTCTCGGCGATTCCGGATGGGCAGCGTCGAACACGGATTGGAATCAAACCCTCTCGTACACTCTGATCGACTTTGACAATCTCAACGCCGAAGGCCGCTCCAAGCTCGTCCAGATGATCGGGAACCATGCTTATGGAATCGACTACGCTGCGACCTACTACCCGGGGATCGTCAAGTTGTTGAACCCGTGGGGATGTAATCCGGTGTGGGAGGATAAAACCGGCTACTGCCAATCGGAGGAGTCGCGGAAGGGAGGGCCCAGGGTCGAGTTGTCGCTGAGGGTTTACGCGTCGATGTTGCGTGCGGTCTATTGGGTGGATAATCCGATTGCATTGGGGTCGCTGTGAGGAGCTTTGAGTGGGTGGAGCAGGATGGAAGGATAGTCGGCTCGTCTGCTTGTACTTGTGTTCGGCAGTTGTATGATGGGTATACCCGTGACTATGTTCGTATTACCCAGTACAACGACTAGCACATCACCGGATGGACGACCTGACCTCATTCTCTCCCCGCAAAGACTCGCCTCGGCCGCTTCATTGCTCATCATCGACCTTCCCATCGCGACCTCACTACGCAAGCAGCAAGCTGCCCGGATCCACCTGATCCACTTTGCCGCTGCCATTTTATCAGATAACAACGCGTCGCGTCGGCATCGGATCCAGATCGGTCTATAATAGGCTATCGCGTCCGGCAATTCCGGTGTCGAGGCCGAGGGCCCGAGAGCGGGATGGGCTGATCGTCGAGAGCTTTGTCGTATAGAAGTTTGGGCGCAATATATACTCGAGGACATACAAGTCAGGACTCGCCTGATGAATTGGATCATCTGGTACCTCGCTGTAGTCGCCATCTTGATCAACATCACCACTCAACTCGCTCAACGCAAAGAAATGCAAGGACTAAAGAACGTCGTCGTTGTCGGTGGGTCGTACGTTGGAAGCGTGAGTTGATTAATGGATTGGCTGAGATAGTTGACGCTGACATGGCACTGGCTTGATACAGGGAGCGGCCACGAAGCTCGCGAGTGCTCTGCCAGCTGGATATCGTGTGGGTTTCTTAGCCATACGCATTCGTCGACATCCGCTCATTCCTCTGTCTTTGCAGGTCCTTCTCGTTGAGCCTCACAGCCATTTTCACCATCTCTTTGCATTCGTACGTCTCAACCATGTCGATCCTTACGAGCTATACCAATCCTCGCCCCGTAGCCTCGCTTCGCCATCGTCCCACAACACGAACACAAA
The DNA here is from genome assembly GCA_001599735.1 of Naganishia albida. Lineage (NCBI taxonomy): Eukaryota > Fungi > Basidiomycota > Tremellomycetes > Filobasidiales > Filobasidiaceae > Naganishia > Naganishia albida. The sequence continues at coordinate 121,060 of BCHV01000014.1, read as the reverse complement.
GCCTTCATCCCCTACACCCACCTTTTCGCTCCGGTTCCCCAACCCCACTCACATGCCGTCGTACAAGGAAAAGCCGTCAACGTCGACGCCCATCGTGTCTACCTCGATCGTCCTGCATGGCAAGGTCGCCAAGAGGTGGAATATGACTACCTCGTGATCGCAAGTGGAACGCGTCTGCCTTCACCCGGAAGCATGCAAGACGATCACAAGCTCGGCGGTGTTGGGTTTTTCAAGACGTATCAAGCGGGAGTCAAGGTTGCCGAAGAGATCGTCATCGTCGGTGGAGGTGCGGTCGGCGTGCAGATGGCGTTGGATATGAAGGAGGTGTATCCGGAAAAGCAGGTGACGCTGGTGCATTCCCGAGAGAGGGTGATGAATCGTTTCCACGAAGGGCTGGACGCGATCGTTAGGAAGCGGTGTGAGGAGCTAGGTGTCAATCTGATCACGGGTCAAAGGGTGGTCGTGCCGGAACAAGGGTTCCCGACGGACGGTTCGCGGACGGAAGTGCAGCTCAAGGATGGACGCAAGATCCCTGCCGACCTGGTCATCCTCGCTACGGGACAAGTACCCAACACCCAGCTTCTCCGGAAACTCGACGAGACCGCTACCGACCCCGCGACCAGCATCATTAACCCCGCCAACGGCTTCCTTCGCGTTCGACCGACACTCCAGCTCCTCAACCCCGAGTACCCGAATATCTTCGCCTTGGGCGACGTAGCGGATACCGGAGCTCCGAAAGCTGCTAGACCGGGGATGATGCAGGCGGATGTGGTAGTGCAGAACGTGTTGTCGCTCATCGAGGGAAAGGAGGCAGAGAAGGAGATCGAGGTCGGGCCGGCCGCTATCCATCTTACGTTGGGCTTGGTAAGGTTTATTTCTTTCCTCTATTTGGAAGCGGCTAACATGTTCATCGCTGCGCAGAAGCAGAACGTCATCTTCAGGAATCCGATTGAGCCAGGTGGCGAACCGATGATCAAGATGCGCGACGAGTAAGTCTACCCTTACGGCGACTGCTATGGCTATGCTGAACCTAAGTGGGCGTAGTGGACAGGAAGACATGGGGATCGAGGGTGTTTGGACGCGCAGGGGTTTCCAGGTTAAGGATGCAGCCGAGTATCATTTGTAGACGGCGGTGGAGACGTGTCTTTTGAGAGTTGTAAGGGTAATGAGATTGTCTTACGCATCTAGAGTCTCTCGACAGACCGCATGTGTCTGAGATTCGGATGGCGTTCGTCGCGTTCGTTCACGCAGATGAAGCTCGTCGGAGGTTGAGGTGACCGGCTTCTCAATTTGTCAACTATGTAGAGTCACGTTCGCTCTGCAAATCATATGAAGAGACGGAGCCGTTCGAACGAGAATATGAAATCGCATCGATTTCCATGGACTCGAGGGCTTCTGTATCAGAGGACATCTTGCGGAATTGAGGTCGGCGTGAGCGATTCGAGGTGCAGCTTGACGATGGACGAACTCATCGGTGGAATTGTCATTTGTCGCGGGTGTATTGGATGATGACAGCTGTGACGAGGGTAATCGCAGACCGATGTCTTGGTTTTGAACTTTTGGGTAATCCCTCCCCCCTCCCTCGGACCGACATGATATGATCTCGGCGCCGGACGTAGGATTGAGATTCCTATGGCCTATGCCCTTTGGACCCTCGTTATGGCAGGTCGAAGATCTCCGTCCGACTTCGCCATGACTACTGCTCCTAGTTTCGCTCTACGCAGTATGGTATCCGTCCAGGAACACGGGCTTTTGTCTGAAGCGAAACTGCACATATCAAGCGCGTACCGGCAATAATCGCAGAATCGTCCATGTTACGCTCCGCGACACTTGTGCTCTATACCATTCACTCAGCTCTGGCGTCTTCTACAATACAATTGCCGATCCGGCATTTCTATCCTGGCTCGAAAGATACATGTTCTACACGTACAACCTAAAGTCCCCAGCCATATCCCTCCTGCGATGCCGCAAACCCGCATTGCATCTGTGGGAAGGCATCCCTTACCCCACGAACGCGAACGGCTACTTAGGACAACAGATGCATCACCTATGGACATAAGGGACAGGGACATCAGCGATACACTCGACGCCGTTGTGAGCGGTCTACTTACCTTCTCATATATGAAGAACTGAATACCGCCGCTCATCTGACGGGCAAGGTAACAAGTCAGACGCGGAACGACAATTACTTTGAAAAAGATACTCACACTCAAGCGCAACAGCCGCATCGAGCTCCCTTTCCACAACATCTTGACTCCCTCATTTTTTGCGATCTCACCCAGACACGAGAACGTATTCGTGGGACGGCGTACGGCAACTGACTCCGTTATGCCTGCTTGTAGTCGAGTCTTAGCCACGCTACGTATTGAATGCCATCAGCGATATGTACCTGCATCTGAAGCCAGAAGTACTCACTCGAATGGCTGGGACGCATATACCGTCACCACGCCCGAGACCGCACCCAACCCGAACGTCACCCCGCTCGACCGCTGACTTGGCTGAATCCCGCGAAGGTGGTCGTATTGTTCCGTTAGAAAGGTGTAGGTTGAGAAACGGACGGCCGAGTTGGTACCTTGTTTCAGGATCTGTCGCAACATCAGTATCGCTCCAAACCTTCAGAGATACGCAAGGCTTACGACGGACCCCAGCCCCCGGTAAAGACCTAGCACACCCTCCTCCGCCACAATGACCCTCAACGCATGCGTCGTCGACCGGAACCTGGGCTTTGCCGATGTGGAATCCTGGATCATGCGTGTCTTGATTGCTTCCGAGGGCGTGACGGCAACGATGGATTCCGCCGTACCGGCCAGGAGACCTGCGAGGAGGTTGTTCGTGCGGCTGAGTTTACCCTGAATATAGGACCCGGGATGGAATGAGCAAAGGAGTATATGATATGAAGGGGAGGGCACTGACGTCGTTCCCTCGAAGCAAAGTCTTGAACCGCTCGTACGATGCGAACCTTACACAGCTCTTCGCCGCGTTCCCTACCACCACCGGCGGTGCACCGGCGTAGAAGCCCTTGAATCCGTCTTTGAGGTAGATGGCCTTCATCATACCTACCAGTCCCTGAGCCTGATTCAAGACCCATCAATGAGGCAGTGCAAGAACAAAAATGAGCGGACTCACCTTTCGTGCGTCTTGCCGCTGAACGAGCTGTAATCGCGTCTTGCACAGATCCGTCGGGAACGTGACAAGTCCTTCTACCGCTCCGGCGAGGCCACCTGCTAAGAGGCTGTCCAGGCTTCTAGGCTTGGACGCATTGCGTGTGCTGTTGTTCGGGGTGGGGCGAGCGATGAATACTGGTCGTGGAGCGAGACTGGAGTCGGAAGACATTGTTAGATTGGATAGCTCTAGGCTCGATGTGGGTGTGTGAATGACTTACTGTGGATTCGTCGGACGCTCATCTCAGACAGCTGATATACCTTCCCCCGAACGCTGCTATCCCCACACCTACCAGCTCATACCATCAAGCTACTAGCATCCTCATCGTCGACATCGTTGATAGCAACCACCACTCGGTCTTGGCGATGGGCTGAAGTTGAATCTATATTCGGTCCTTGAAGGTGAAAGCCCGACGGTCCGACAGAAAGGAAATGGCAGGAGCAGTGACTGACCGGACGGGATGTCACTGTGCGCTGCGGGATGAGAGTTGCCGTCTTATCAGTTGCCCGATCGATATGAAGTAGGTTGCCGATCTGGTTCCGATCAGCTTTTTCTTGATCTTAGCTCCCCTGAAGTCTGAATTCCAGGACGTTTACGTCAATTTCGTTGGTCAAAACTATGACGCTTTACCATGCCTTGTTTTGCGAAGATGGAACGCGAACTTACCTCCATGAATAGCTGAACAGGTGAGGTAGAGAAAGCAGCTCGGCAGGTCCAGGCGCATACCCCATCCTTGGAAGGGCAGCGACGTTGGAGCCCAACATGCAATTCACGCAAGAAGACATCGATGCCGCTGTCGCTGCAGTTCTCAAGGATCTCATGCTCAAAGCTTCAGCCCAAAAAGGACAGGTACAGGGGACTCAGGTGCTATCTGTACGTCATTCGTCCAGGACAAGTTTCGAGGACTCACTTTGCGAACCAGGACGAATACAGGCTCCCTCTCGACGTGATCGCCATCGTCGCCGAATGTCTGGCAGGAGAGAAGTAGCAGGCCACGTCGGCGAGCCTGAACGTTGCGTCTCGTGCGGTGCGGGAATAAACGAACTCGATCCTCTAAGAGACCTTGATCCTGATCATGGACGAAGAAAGCAAGGAGCCTGTGATGGTGGTCCCTTGCGAAAACTGGAAATACACGAGGTAGGTGTATATACCCACGATCTAATTATCTCAAGCTCATTGTCTTTCATCCAATAGGTTCCTGCATGTCAGCGAGAAGATACACAAGGATCGCCTACAACCCCTCGCCCCGCGAAAGGCAAGACGGATCTCACCTTCAACCGATTCGACGGCACAAACCCCTTTCCGAAAATCCTGTTCCCCCCTCTCGTCGCCTGCATGAAACGGCACCAAGCTTCCGAATCATCTCCACACGACTACGAAGTCCACGTTTCAGTCCACGACCGTATCGCACCCGATACCTTGCTCGAGATCTGCTCTCCGAAGACTATCTACGCACCAAGATCCTCGGCTCGATTTTTCGGGATCATATGTCGTTGATCGATGACTACGATAGCGATGATGGAACGTACGACCCGAGCGACGACCCGGACGTGGTTACCGACGTCGTACGCGGATTACGGTTCCCCGGAACGGGATGTTTTGATCAGCATCGAAGATCTACGATAGAAGCAAGCCTGAGTGTTGCCCTGGGAGTACGACGGTGATCAAGAGGAAGGCACGAATCGGTTCAAGCTGGACTTGACCAATGTCAAGGTTGAAATGGCGGACGGGAGATACCTCAAGGATGGCGCACGCGCAACGGATATCTTGTTCGGGATGTTATTCCTCTTGCCGAAGCACCTATAACAGGAGCACATATTTGAGCTGGAAATCGTGATTCCAACATGGCAAATGGCATGATTGATTTTGTTCAACGTGAGTACAATTGCCTTGCCAATGGCTGGACATACTGCTCACAGCGAATATAGTATTTCGGAATCAAACAATGGGACGTCAACTTCTTGTTCGAAACGACAAAGGTGTACGACCGAGATCAAGTCAAGTACCAAGCGCATCAACTCGCCAATCTCCTCATGTCAGCCTGGAAGGACATTTCCACCAAGATGCACTCAACCAATGGATCTATTCTCGAAGGCCACGGCAAACTCTCGGCCGAGTCATTCCTCTGGGACGCGCCTCCCGATTTGGAAATGAAGTTTGTTGTCACCATTGCGCAGCAGATCAACCTGCCCGAGGGGGGGCAAGGCTTCTCAATGGCATGCGGGTTTTATGGGATGGAACCGTTCGCGAGTGAGATGAGTTTGAGGGGTGGGAATTATACTTTTGCAGAACCGGTCCAAAACCCCAAATGATTGAAGTTGCTGTGAACAGGCGGGAGAGGTAAGGAGCTCTAGTTATTCGGCGCGCTGCGAGCATCGATCACAAATTCGGAATTGTATACTGTCATATTATGAAAGAGCAATAATAGGGATACACTAGCCTGCATTACCAACACGAGTCGCCAATCTGAACCTAGTCTTGCCGAAAAGGGCTTTGCCGGCGAATAATAGACCGGTTACAGCAAAGAACTTCTGAGCCATAGTTATGAATCTCTCGATATGCGTGGTTCGCCGAATGAATACAATGCAAGAGCGGTCCTTCCCGTACTCAATAGGCATCTAGAGCTGAAACTTGGCCCTCGATCCTACCCTCGCGTACGCGTCTCCCGCATCTCCTCAATCAAGACAACCTTCCCCTCCAGCCCAGCAGGATACACCCAGTCGTTCCTCACCATACTCTGCTCCCTCTCGGTATCAAAGTAATGCAGTTGCCTATAACCGATGCCCGGCGGCACCGCATCCCCGTTCGCCAGAGTTCCCCCAACGCGGCGATGCCGATCGAACAGGGTACCAAACCATGAGCAGTCGATCTTGGAGTCTGCTGCGCCCATTGCACGGACATCGAGGATCTGATTGTATCCTTCGTGCGGGACATCGAGAGAATCGTACCGACTTTGTAGCTGGGTCGCAGTCCATTTGATGGCGTCGATCGTGTAGGAGAGGGAGAAGAGTTTCTTGTCCGCTATTTCGATCGTGGCCTTGACGGGGAAGTGTGAAATGAGCTGCGAGAGCGTCAATCAGACAAGCTCAGATGCGATCCTCGCTGGGACAAGGATGTAACTCACCTCCGTCAACAAAGGCTTGAACGCTACGCCTGTTCCCGAAACCTTGATCTTCGGCAATATCGAATGCCCACCAAGCATCACAGTCCTCGGTGGCAGGAGGTCAAAGATCCCTCGGGCGATATCCCTCGATCGACTGCCAAGGCCATCGTCATCATTCAACGTCGTCGGGTCCACCTCGATTCCGGGATGATCCCCTACTCGACCGGGAAAGGGAAAGACGTCTCTCTCAAGTTGAGGGTTAAATTTTCCATGAGTCATGAAGGCGATCTTGGATAGATTATCGATCGTTTTGGATTGTCGAGGGGTTTCGCCGTCCGGGATGTGGGCAGCTTCCTGGGTGACCGTACCAGCTATAGACGTCTGGCGGAGATGCGTCCCGATCACGCACGCCGACATCAGCGCGAATGGGCCGATAGGTCCATAGACGTCGGCCCTGATTCGTGTAACGTTGATCGATGGCGACCAAGACCGAGGTGGGGAAGCCGGCGCGTTTCCACGATTTCGGTCTTGATTCCGATTCTCCGGTTCGGACGTTCGGAAGAAGACGACGAGGAGACGGGGGAACAAGACCTCCAGGGGACTCTTTCCGACCAGCCCATCCCGATGTCTCTCGCCGATCTTGATAAGGGTTTCGAAAGCAAGCTTGCCAACAAAGAGGAAGCTACGCTGTGATCAGAATAGGAGAAATACGATATCCAGGAAACTCACCGAACATGACTCCACGCTTTAGGTATGCCCTGCTTTATCTCCACCGACACCTTTCTTTCCACCTCTACACAATCCTCTGGATCACGAGTGACCAGAATCAGTGACCGGAAAAGAACCGGCAGCGTCGCCTCGTGAAATCTTCGACAACTCGCATTGAGGGATGCCAATGATGCACCGGAATAGGTTGCTGCGAGTTGCTCTGCAATTTCGATGAGTAATTCTGCTGGTAAAGCAGAGATGTTGTTGCATTCGAGGCGCGGAGATGGCGGGAAGGTGTTGTCCGGCTTCATCGGTGCTTCGAGTTTTATACTGACCTGGCCAGCTCGTGATCGACTGAATGTACGCAACGACGGAGACGTCCCTCTGGAGCGCTCAAGAAAATTTTGAGCATATTCTGCCCTGGGACCTGGGAGATGATGTGTGGTCTGAACAGTTGGAGCTTGTAGACTAAAGTTCCGCTGATGAGCCACTCGGCGGTCAGCAGCTCATCGGATGACCTCGGTCGGAAATGACGTCGGAGTACGGTAACATATTGAAGCCATGCGAGAATTGGGGGACGCCTCGATCACAAAGTAAACAATAGTCGCGTGAGTCCTCGCGGATTCTCGAGTCCTCTTCGTTCCAGGAATTTAGGTTTGCATTCAGCTTTGGGCATCCTGTCCACACCGATCCAGCTTCTCCACGCCGCGTCTTCAACAACATGCCTCGCAAACATACAGTGATGGGTGAATCATTTCCGAAACCCGACAAGGCCATCACTCAGCTAGGCATCACCGTACGTGCTCCTTTCTTCTTGCAATACAAACGCTAATCCCCTTTCAAAGATCCCTCGTTCTCTACTCCTGGCACACCTCGCGATACTCCTTCGTCCCCTACGAGAGCCGAGCACATTCGAATCCCTCCCCGCGGAAATCATCACGCGTATAGCGGACGTCGCTACGGATCGATACACGTACGAGCAGGAACTGGAAGCCGCCAAAAAGAAGGGGAAAGATGGGAAGGGTAACGGGGGAAAGTGTTGCTGCTGTGGAGAACTCCATTTGAAGAGGGTCGCACCCGAGGTGGAAGCTTTGGCGGGGACATCAAGGAGGATTAGGGCCGTGATCGTTGCGGCGGGGTTCTTTTCTGCCATTACGGTCGATTCGGACGTGCACGAGTTGTTCCAAAGATGTGTTCGTACGACGGAAGGGTTCCTCGAGCGTGTCAAGTGAGTCCTTTTGTGAGCTCTCCTCCGCACTTGCAAACCTATGATCCGTCGCAGAGTCGCCGTCATGCGCCTCGCATACACATCACCGCAGAACCAACCATTCGACACCCCGAACTCGAAGCATGCCCTCGCACTCTACCCCTCCCTTCGCGACCTGTGGATCGACTACTCTCTCACCAAGGCAGCACCTCCGGTCTCTCCCCTTCCAGCGATTCCACCTGCCGTTGGCGTATTACCACCCGACAGAATTCTCAAAAGGCTTCAAACGCTCACGCTGAACATTTCGGATCGCAAAGCTCAACAACACGCCAAAGAGATCACGTCGAAGCAGCCACTGATGATCCAGCACCTCGCGCAACTGGTATCCATCTTCGCTGTCCCGTCTCTGGAGGAACTGGACGTACGGATGTATTTTCAGGAATCGACTATCTCGGTGCGAAAGGCGTTGAGGCAGACGGGGGAGGCGTTGAAGGGGATGAAGTTGGATAGTCTGAGGCGATTGGGGTTGAATTTGGATTTCGAGTTTGATTACAAAAAGGAGATTTCAGGTGGATGGGTGAGTTGCGATGTTCGCCTGCGACGAGATTGTTTGTTGACACTTTGCGTTCAGCTGTCGGCTCTCGTCAAGATCCTCACGATCGCTTCAGGGACTTCGTCAAGCCTTACGGACGTTGAAATCACGATCTTCATCAAGACCAACAGCACCAGGGTCTTCACCGTCGACCCCGCGACCGACGAAGTCTCCCTCGCCGGCCTCATCCCGACGCGCGAACAAGTTGTTGATGCGCTTCGCCAGCTCGCGGAAACACAAGGAAAGGACAAGATGTTGCCCTTTACGGTGCAGATCATGGCGGAATCGAGTCTGCTACCGATGACGACGTGTTTCATGCTTCTCGAATATATCCCATCTTCTTTCGGATCCGACACGGAGAGACGAGGCGCCTTGCCAGTACGGATGCTCGATATTCCCGAAGAACTGGCCAAACATCAGAACAAGATCGTCAAGGAAGCCCTCGGAGACGGGGACGAACTCCGTTTCGCGCTCAACCACGTCGCCATCGAGGAACTCTACGGCGACGTCATCGGCCTCGAGAGTATCCGGAGGGCAGGAATGTCGTTGCCCGGCGATGCGCGGACGGACGATGAGGATCCCGAGTGGGAAGATGTCGAGGAAGGGCCGGGAACGGGAGGGCCGGTACCGATGATGATGCCGTTGAGGATGCCGATGCCGTTCGATTTAGGTTTGGAGGATATGCCGCCCGAGTTGGAGTTGATGTTGTCGAGTATGATGATGGCCGCGATGGCTGGGCCACCGGCCGGAGAGAATTGATCCTGCGATGTAGGCGATTAGTGCAATCCCAGAGGTTGTCTAGTTCGGTGAATACCAATATATTGTCATGAAGTGATGTAGCACACACGGGGAAGGCATCGCTGTACAGTCAGACCATTGATGAACGCTTCAAGCTTGTCGGACTCTGCAGTAATTTGCGCGGAATCGATGGATATCATAGAGGATACAAACAGAGGCTGACAAGTACCGCAGCCTTTACTTCTTGCCACGACTACCTCGCCCACTCTTTCCTCCTCGACCACCCCTGCCTCCAGACGAACCACCCATCTTCCTCTCCAACCGATCATTGTACCGCATCGCCTTTCGGGCATTGACGTCACCCTCGATACCCTCCTTGGGCCTGTCGGCCTTGGCCTTCTTCGTAGCGGCCGTGCCGAGCGAGTGGAGGAGGTTGAGTTGGGAGTCTTTTTCGGCAGCGTGCGTTGACGGGGCGGTCGGTGCGAACTGCGGGAATAGGAGATAAGTCTTTTGACGAGGACTGAAGAGGGGAGGGAACATACCTTTCGCTTGACACCCTTGACCTTGGGTTCACCCTCAATCTTCTGATCAAACTTGCCCATACTCGCCGTCGCCTGCTTGCTGACCAACAAGCTCCGCTCCAGCTCTTGCTTCCTCGCCTCGCGAAGCTGCTTCTTCTGCGCCTGACTGAGCGAGGACCCGACTTGAGCAGAATCCCTTGTAGCCTTTCCGGCAGAGCCGATAGCGAGTTGAGCCGTCGCTTCGGCGGCGTTACGTTCCTGTTGGCGCTTGTTCTTGGCGATTCGGTCTTTACGCTCTTTGCGTGCCGTAAGAATCGGATCGTCATCCTCCTGACCGGGCTTGACAACCCGAATCCACGCCTCCTCCGTCTCTCTGTTCTTCCCGTCCCGTCCATACCGAGGAACCCACGCCTGTCGGTCCTCATCCCAGATATTCTTGTCCTTCTTGACGTGCGAGATGCCCTTCATCTTGGCGAATTTCTCCCAACGCGTCAACGGCTTGGGTTTGGGAAGTGGTTTCTCTCGCGGGAGACGGGTGGTGGAGGGCGGGAGGTGGAGGACGGGACCGAGGGCGGAGGAGGTGGTTGGAAGGGTGAGAAGGGTCGTGAAGAGGGCTGTGGTGGACGCTGTTGAGCGGTTGAGAAGGTATGCTTCGAGGTCATGTCTGCACGGGCGTTAGCGAGAATTGAAACATCATGACTGGGCTACTCACGCATATTCAGCCTCTTCCGTCGGCGATTCGTCGAACGCAGCCAATAATCCAGCATCAACCGTCACAACATCGTCCGACTGTCCGTTCGCCGCGACGTTGCTACACAACACAGCCGTCAGCGTCAAGTCCCGGCATTCGTTCAAGGTACTGACAAATTGGCAGCATGTGCTGCAAGTTGTTCAGAAACGTCCATGATGGTGAGAGTGGGATGTGCTACAACAAAGAATCTATTCGCCTTGTCGCCCAAGTGAACTTGTGAAATCATCGAGCGAGGAAATCTCGAGGAAATAATCTGCTTCCGCTCGGCGCCCGATTTGGGGTTAGGTAAGCAGGGTTTTGATTATTCGACTCGCTCATCTTGAACTGGATTTTGGCGGGACGGAACTCTTGGTCACGTATGTACGACCATCCAGAGAGGCAGAGTCAGCGAGTCGTGATGAGGTTCCAATGACACGCACTACGAGATCGATGACTGCGGCGGAGCGCACCAAAAATCGCCTCAGAACGAGGAATCGGACTGTGTCGGAAACAGCAGCTCAAGTAATACCGCCCGTCACCTATCCGTCGATCTACCAGGAGCTCGAAGGGTCAAGGCTCTATCAAACCGGCTAACGCATATCTCCGTATCGAATCAACAACCAACGCCGATGAACGTTTCTTGCAAGTCTTCTCACAAAGCTGTTGACCGAGATTGCGGAATGCCTCAGCCTCTCGTATAGCCTCGGAACCGTTGCGGGCTTGAATGCGACATGTCTATCAAGCTACTCTGCCGCCCCTGTACCGGCCTCTTATTGTCGTAACGAGGGAGAAGGAGCCTTACGGCGAACTGGATATCGATTGCCGATGAGTGGGGATGAGCCCCTTCCCGAGGCATGGAAACACGTTTCGGTGAGTCTTATGATCCTCAATTCAGTGCCTTACACTCATGGCTGGTTTCTCAGGTTCCTGTTCATTCATCGTTCAACTTTCGGCATCTGGGCGAGGCGCATATCCGATCTTTATCGTCAATGGCAAGAACAAGTCCCTCCTGGTCTTTACAACGCCCTGCTAAGACTTGCCGGACCTGCGAGACCTGTTTTCGCCTTGCTCGACCTCTTTGTCCGACGATCGGAACAGCACTAGCACACTCACGAACCTCTCGGCGAATTACCATAAGGTCTCTCAACTCTTGGCTCTCTGCCATCCGAATTGTTGGGGAAATCGCAGAACACCTCGTCCTGACATACGCCCTTGGATTTCTTGCCTACTTGAATGTGACGACCGAACGCATACACCAGGCGACGTTAGCAGTCTTGTATCGGTCGCTTATGCTCGTCAGAAAGGATGAAGACATCGTTCGAGAGACTGGATGTACCGCTGCCGAGGAGTATTCATGATCCTGTTTCTGAGGGGTACAGGCACGCCCAGGTCAGTCACGGCCAGGTCTGAACTCTGGCAATAAGGCTCACACATGCCTAGGTATCTTTCCGCTCGTCGGAAGTCTCTTCAGACTCTGGCAAAGCAAACGGTCAACGCACCCGCCAACAGCTCACCTGAACGGAGGCCGGAAGGCTCGCCGCCCTTGTTCGCCCCACCGTTCGTGCCACCCGATCTGCCAGAGATGTTGCCAAGCCTAGTCGTGCAATTCCTACGTCGCTAGGAGAACGATTACAGGGTCGATGACTCTGACTCCGAGGCAATCGAGCCGTCGGTAACAAACAAATGCGAAGCAATGAACTACGATCCCGTGGAGCTCTCCACAGTGGACGCTATCGGATCATCCTGAAATTTAGCGATATCCTTTACTGGCACTCATGGATCAAGCCTCGCGCCAGTCCGAAGAAGACCCGCGTCAGGGATGAGATCGTTGTGATCAGGTTCGAGCGAGGTGGACGGTTCCTTCCAGAGCCAGCGGCTCGTTATGAGGTCGAAAATCACGATGAGAATTCCGAGTTAGATCTCAGAGTTCACTCCACGCAAGATGAAAAATGGACGGATGACGTCGAGAAGGACACGGTCAGGGCAATACTTTCGCTTGTCGCGTCTCAACCGCGGAAAATGTGGAGACGTTTCCGATGCCTGCCTTTAACTGGATGGCAATAAGATCCCGCTCGATATCTTCATGGAGGAAGTAGGCGTACTGTTTGGCCCGACCGGTTTTAATTTGACACTATCAATCTCTTGTTGCCCAGCTGTTAAAGGAGATGCCCTTGAGAACCGCCATATGGGTGGACAATGGCGTCGAGAGAGTGTTTCCCCCAGAACAGGCTCTTCGCCAAGTTCAGTCTTACGCTGTTCGGCTTCAGTCGAGATGGGACGAATTCAATATCCCCAACAACGATGAGCCTGTCAACCTGATCACCATTCTTCAACTCGACGACGCGAAGGAAGAGCGACTCGCAATATGTCGTGAATCGCCAGTGAAAGAACGCCGGAATCGACGTCGGGATGAACGGGAATTGTTAATCATTCAGCACTTTCCACGAACGGCCACAAGCTGATGAAGTATTTTACCAGACGGTTCCAATGAAGCGGGTGATTTCCTCAAGGCATTGCAACCTGAGCTATAAGACGAGCAAGTAGTGCCTAACACATGATACCTTGTACTCTAGCGTATTGAAGGTCCTGGATTTGAATCCTGCACAGACCGACTGAGCCGCACTATCTACAACGTCGTCTGATCCGATGATTTTCCCTGCGTTACACAGACTTTTTGCATCTCGGTTCCACGTGTACTTTTGAGCCTACAGACACTCGACAGTCCACTCGTGTCCCTCGATGTCACCCTGCTGGATCATCGAGATTCGCTCGTACACGCCCCGAGCGACAGGACCGAGGCCACCGGTGTGTGAAGGCGTCGTCAAGTCGGGAGACTCGTCTTCCAGACCGATTCTGCACAAGGAGTCAGTTGGTGTATTCTGCGACACCAGGAGACAACGTACCGGTTGACGGGGCACAAGATGGCCGCAGTACCCGTGCCAAAGACCTCGAGCAGTTTCCCGGCACGCGCAACGTCGATGATCTCTTGCAAAGTGATGTCTCGTTCCGAGACAGTGAGGTTCCAGTCGGCGGGGATACCGTCGAGCTTTTCGTCCGACGTGGCGGCGTGTTTTCGGAGGAGAGCGAGTACGGAGTCGCGCTAGGAGTGTGTCAGCTGGGACAGCGAAAGAGACAAGTGAGCTGGACATACCGTCACACCGGGAAGGATCGTCCCGTCCAACCTCGGCGTCGCGACCTCGACCTTCCCATCTCCCTTATCCAACACCACAAACATGTTCATCTGCCCCGCCTCGCTGATCCTGCCATCGAGACACCACAAGTTCTGCTGGTACCCCTTTGCCAACGCCTTCTGCTGCGGCGCAAAACACGGCGCATAGTTGCCCGCGAGCTTGAACTCGCCGACACCGCCGGGCCAGGATCGCGTGGCGGACGTGGTGGCGAGCAAGCCGATCGGGGAGAACTGGGCAGCGTAGGTGACGCTGTCGGACCCGGCGGCGAGGTGGGTGGTGGCGCCCGAGGTAGATGTTTCGGTGAGTTCCGAAGAGGAGCCGTTGGTGTGGGAGATGGAGGTGCCGTTTGCGAGGGGCAAAGCCGGGGCAGGAGCGGGAGCTTTGGTCGGGAAGAAAGGACTGTACGACCCGAAGCGAGAAAACGCAAGAGGAAGCAGATGATGAGTACCCAATTCTCGATGGCACTACCTTGACTTACCCGACAGGCGACAAGATGACGTAGATCATCGCATGCGTACTCGGCGCAACACCGAGAGTAGGTCTCGTTCCGATCCTGACAAGCGATATCGTTAGCACACTTCAACGACATAGCAGGAAGAAGGAAAAGCCGAGGTGTGACGTACATCGTCGGTCGAATGTACAGCGCATGTGGAGGAGGCGGGATCATATGTTGATCCACCTCGATGAGCTTCTTGATCAACTTGATCAACTCATCTGCATCAAAGTCCTGCAAGACGAGATCTGTCAGCATCACGGAAAACGGCGAAAAGCACAGGCGAAGGGGACATACAGGCAATCGTACTCGGGCGGCCGAACGACGCATTCGCGCCATGTTCATGTCGGGTCGGAAGAGGACGGGCTTGGAACCCGGTTTTGCAGAGCGGTAGGCTTTCATGCCTTCGAAGAGGCTGTGCGGCAAACGAGGATAGTCAGTGAATTGGTACACAATAGCAATATACACGAATAACTCACGCAGGTGCATAGTGCAAGCACGCACTAGCGGGGTCCAATTCCAGCGGTCCGTACGGCTTGATTTCCGGTTCGAGCCAGCCTCGTGCCGGGTCGTGGTGGACGACGAGCATGTGGTCTGTCTACGGTGCGGGAGCCGTGTATGACCGAGAGTGGACCAAAGAGGAAAAGAGAGTGATTGAAGGACAGGAAGTTGGCATTGGAAAGGATCGCCGCAAGAGATAGTAGGAAATGAAACGGTCAGCACCAACATCTCAGCCTCGGCCCATGACACGTACAAACGTGGCACCCCACACAAACTTCAAATCCTCCGGCAAGCTCGACTTCTTCTCCGACCTGGTGATCTTCAGCTTTGACGCATCCAACTTCCACAGCTCTTCCTCCTTGGGCGAATGCTTCTCTGCGAGGTGCTTGACGATCTTGGCGCCGAGATCGGAGGGACCGTCGATGGTGACGTCTGTGCCGGTTGCGACAGGTGTAGGTGGATGGTTGGGCGTGGGGATGGCCATGGTATGCGTTGTCTGCTTTGGAAGAAGGAGATTGAATGGCAGATAGAGTGTCTAGTTATACTCGTCTGTCGAGTTTTCTATGACTCGCGATCGGCCGTCGGTCCAAGCCGGGAAACCCGAAAATGACTGGATTTGCCGGGAATACAAGGTGGATTATATAGATAAGGAGGATGGCATATGGTCTAGCGATCTGGGTATGACGGTCCTGCGTGGGCTGGTATGTTAAAGTAGGTCGACGAAGCCGAGCGATGAAGGATGAAGGCTATAGAAAGCCGCAGATCACCCACGGAATGAACGGAAAGTCAGGCGAAAAAGGAGTAAATTGCGAAATTTTAGGCTCGTCTTGAGGCTTTGAGAGAGGTTTATGAATTATGACCAGTGGAATTTACGGATTCGTCATCATATATGTGACAAGACTTGTCGAGCGCGCATGCGTGTGACCCGCTTCGATGCGCCTTGGAGGATGCGTGGATAACACCGTGCTAGATAGGATCTTCCTTCCCCAGTTTACAACATGTTGGCCTACAGAAGCGCTCGCGGATGGGGTCCTTTCACGGTGGCCTTGCTCCGCTGTTTCTTCACCGACTATAGCCAGTGGAGGAATGGTACGAGCAACCTGAGCAATCGCTTCCATACCCATCTTCTTCGGACTCGGCAAAGCTTTCGTCCAATATGAGTGACTTCGTACCAACCTTCCAGACGTCCATGGGGGATTAGATTGGTCGTCAGAGGTCACCCTCCCAGGGCTCAACTCCCAGAGATTCGAACAACTCACGATACTCGGTTGCGGTTCGAATCTGCTTTCATCTCGCAGCACTTTCCATTCAGGTGTTACGCCGCCTTTTCGAACGTACCACCGGAGCTGACAAGTAACGTGCGGCGGAGTCTAGCCGGGTAGACTTGGCCAAGTTTCCTTTGAGATCCAATAAGAGTCTGACGTCTGGGAGCTGTTGAAATTCGATCCAGACTGTCGAAGGGACTTTCTTGACAGTCCCGAACTTAGCTTGCAAGATTTTACGAATGGCGATTTTGTACGTCTTGGTGAACTCAGGACTGGAACTTCCCGTCGAGGTAATACACGTTGAGGCGAGTCTGGTGTATGAGTTTGTTCATTCCGTCCTTTGTAAGGTCTTCCGGAGGGTTCTTAAGGGGGAAAGCCGGAAAGGGTTGCGATTGGGGAAAACCGTACTCATCTGGGAGCACGCTGTGACCGATGCTTAACACTGCATGTATAGGTGGAATACAGACGCACATGAAGCTCATTTCTTTGCGCTGAGAGGGGAGATAGGGGCGCTATGATACAGGAGCTCGTGGCAATTCAAAGGAGGACCTAAACACTTGAAAGGACTATCGTCGTTTCGGCCGGAGTTTCGCGACAGCCCTCGCTGTCGCTTGATCCCATTTTCGTAACCGCGTTGCTCACGGGATCTCTGAGGGTAATCGCGGAAGAAGATAGTCTGCCCCAGGTGATTCTAGCCAGTCCAATTTGTCTCATGGCATCGGGGCAGCGGGCTGCGGGGACCTACCAGCTCCCTGCAGCTCTTGCAAATCTCCTATTTGTTGTGTCACTATGCACGGGAGGAGACCCCACGACTTGTTCGCCAGTGACCAGTGTCCTTCAGACCAGTACAGCGACTTTCGTTAGAGATTGCGATTTACATAGTCGGGCTCGACTATAAGAGTCGCATCGCGTTCATTGGCGAGGATTAATGGGCCAGATTAAATCACCCCCTCCCTCCGCCCTTCCCGAGAGTACTCAGTCGCCGTGGTTGACGCCATCCTAATTCCATGCCATATCATGGTCCCGGCACTCTCCACGAAGACCACGAGCTGTGACTGACCCGCAGGACAAAACGGTCCTAAATCCTTTCTGCTTGTCATCGTATGTTCTTGATTGAAGAGATACAAAGCCTTTCCAAAGCCATGTGACTGAACGCATACCTATCGTAGTCTCGCAACTGCGCGTCCGTCAAGAATCGTTGCGCAAATCGTAACTTTGGAGTAAGTCGGACAATGAAGGAAGTGCTTGCTGTTTTTCACCTTCATGCGCAATCACTTCCCAGCAAATGGCGACAAGGCAACCGGAGCCAGAGCAGTTTGTCATCAAGGAATAAGGATTAAGCTCTTGGCTAATGGAGATGTATCGGGATAGCGAGGGAATCCCGGGTTCCCCATATTAACGGAGGGTCTCCTAGCTACGTCGTAGAGAATACTGATGGCTGAGGGACGCATGAGCAGGATATGGTACTTGAAGTTTCACGGCCTGTGTCTTGGAGAGCTTATCGGGGCACGGAGTGTCGCCTGAACTTGTGTGGGATTGAGAGTAGTTCTATCGAGGGAAAGCAGTAGCAGGTCGGGGATATTTCTGGACAGATGGCATCCATGTTCGCACTCAGCTATTCCTGCGGGTTTGCAAGCATAAAGGCACAATCTCTATCAATGATACACCCCTAGCGGTAGTTCAGTCTCCATGGCTTCAACATTCTAACCATTCAATCCTCCTGCTGCGACTCCACGGATGTGTCAGTACACGGGAATCGCATGCTCGACGATTCTCGTGGTCTCCGAAGTCCTGTCCTTCTTGCGACAGAGATGCAGTCTGTGTCATCCCGAGAGAATCAGTTCATCGAGCCAACGCATTTAGCACAGTCTTACGAGCTCCTATGCCTTCTTCAGGCGATACACTTACAAGACTCGCTGCGGAAAGAGTGCTAACTCGCACGTGCAGGCCCTCACCAGCAACACCGTACCAGACGAGTATACATTGGATCTTGAACTGAAAGTCCTTGGTGAGATAATCCTCCAAACTTTCCGATATCCATTCCGCCTCCGAGCTACCGGTACTGCGAAACCCGATCCAAACCTCGACGGGGATGTGCGCGGCCTTGTGATATCGTTTCTCCAGAATTTCGCTGATAAACTCTTTATACCAGTGATCCAGTAGGGGCGCTGAGCTTCCGCGGCGGTAGTACAGATTTACAGTGGTCTGACGAAGGAGTTTTTCAGACATCGCTGCCGCTCTTTGGGGTAGCTGTGGAACGAGAATGAGGTGGAAAGGAATGGCATGGCCCGAGATCCTGAGCTCCTGCACGTAGCAGCGCGTGCTTATATCTAACCCGCCTCTTCGCTGAGACACCGGGTGAGAAAATAACGGAACAGCTATGAAGACAAAGATTCTTGAAGAAGGGCTCAGATGTGCTCTACGGATGGTAAGCCCTTCGAAAGGATCCTGTCAGACTATTGTCTGCACATCGCCGTAGACTATGCTTCGGAGGCGGCAGGTGTACAGGTCACCATGGGCCGGAGTCAGCTGCGGCAATCTGAGTATACCAGGTGTCCTGCGAGACTTTGCTTTTCGAATGAGAGATTGAACGGCCCAGAGAACACAATGGCAATTCAGTAAAGCTACTTCAGCAGTATCAATTGCGGACTTGATTGATTTCTGTGAAAGGAGAAGGCCCTTAGGTGAGCTTCTCGCCGACTGCTGGCGATGAAGGGCTACCGCACGGTCAGTCGCTTCGGCTTGAAGTCGACGGATGTTGGCTTCCGTGCACTACTGCGACGTCACTGTCTCTCGCGAGAACCAGGACCACGAAGGCTCCGAATGAACTCGGCGACTCTCGAGTGACCCAAGGCAGCAGCTTTGGTTGGCAAGAGAGGTCAAGATAAATGGAGCATCAAACTGCAGCAAGACGCTATTTGGTTTATGTATTCTGGCCACAGCCGATCGGGATCAATGCGCCAGTAAATGGAGTAAGGGGAGCAGCTGTACACAAGGTCCGGTTGCAAAGATCCGGCACCGCTGGAGTGGAATGAGGCTCAGGACGCATCCGGGGCGTGACGGTGGAGCTGACATGGACGAGGCGATTCGCATGAGACAACCAGACTCCGGATATACAAGTGATACGAGTAGAACCACGAACCACAAAGTACACATTAATAGCAATTGTCCTTCCGCCTGCTCCTCTACAACACGGAACCACCTCACAGATCCTCCAACGCGATCGGGTTCTCGACCCAATAAACCGCGCGCAACATCGACGCATAAACCCTCAACGACAACTCGACCCTCGGCCCACCCTCATACGACGAGCAGTACCCGCTCTGATCCGCGTACGTGGGGTTACACCCCCACGGATTCAGCAGCTTTACGATCCCGGGGTACGGCGTCGCGGCGTAGTCGATCCCATACGCGTGCAACCCGATCATCTGGACGAGCTTGGACCGGCCCTCGGCGTTGAGGTTGTCAAAGTCGATCAACGTGTACGAGACTTCTTGATTCCACTGCGTGTTCGAGGCGGCCCATCCGGAATCACCGAGCAAGTGGACGACACCGTATTCGTCTTTTGGGCCCATGCCGTCGAGTGTGCCGGCCGGGTAGGTGTCCACTGCGCAAATGACGTCGTCCCGGATACAGCGAAGCAGTTGCAGGATGATGGGTGCGACGGAATCCAAGTTTCGGAAGATGGCGTTCGGCGTGCCGCCGGTGAACGCCGCGAGAGCCACGTCCGGTCGGATCCCCGTCAAGCCCTTGTAGCCGGTCCATCCGGCTTCTGTAGCGCTCGACGACCGGAGCTCGGGGTAGGCGTCGATGTACTTTGCAAACGCCTTTTCGAGGAGCGGCACGAAGAAGACGTTCGTGGGCGGGTAGGAGCCGTCCTCTGCTTGACAAACGGCATCGAGGGTCGGTTGGAACCCGAGGTACGGCCAGCAGGCACCCGAGGTGAGCGTCGGAAGTTGATCGTCGATGAGTACGGTTGCTTCCTTGCCGGGGTACTTGAAGCTGAACGCTAGCTGTCGGGTCCCTTGGTAGGTCGTGATAGAGTACGAGACGGTCTTAATCAGGTATTGGGTCCAACTTGCCGCGCCGATACCTTGTGAAGCAAGGGACATGATCGCGCTTCCCATCTGTACCAAACATCATTACCCAAACTACGCGGAATAGAAAACGACCCCAAACTCACCCCGCAGTCCCCGATCGAACCCTGCTGCACATTCCCCGACGTCAACCACACGTAATTCTCCAACGCCCACAACCCGCCCGCACCCTTCGTCCCATTTGCGGGCCCGAGTACCGGTTGGTACTCGTACGTGCATCCGTCGAATTCCGGGAAGGAAGGTTGCGCCGCGGGATCCGAGAGCGCGGCGGTGGGATCGGCGGAGCCGGTGAAGGAGAATGCGACGGGGGTATCTTGTACCCCTGGAGCGGAATCGTACGTTCCCGGCCGGAAGATGGGGCGCGGAGTGGTGGTGTTGGTCTCGCCGACGATGACGGTTCCGTTGTCCGTGCTGATGATCTTGGAGATGGTTCCGTTGTCCGTCGTATCGGGGTTGGTGATGTTCGCAGGAACAACGATCGGTCCCTGGTCTCCGTTCGAGATGGTACTGTTCGATTCTGGCGTGGGGAGGGTCGTGTTTTGCAGTACCGTCGGAAGCGGTGACGAGACGACCTCGTCGGGGAGTTGAACGACGCTCGAGTTGTCGATGGCTGGCGGAGGGGTATCATTCCCGGGGGAGGGCCAGTTGTTGCGCCTGTGCCAGGGAAGGGCGTTCAGACGAGTTGCGAAGAGGATCAGGAAGATGGTGGGGCGGATGTACATGATTGTCGATGGTCATTGTTCGGGATTCGTTTGAGACTTGACGCGAACTCCTTAAATCGTGTTCGTCGTGTAGTCGAGGATAAGGGTGACAAACCACAGCCGACGGATCCTACTACCTAATCATGAGAGATCATCAGCACCCTCGAGACACAGGATACCGCCCTTCTTCCGTCCTCGACTGACCGCATTACGCACCGTGAGCACCGTGATACATCCGCACCGCTGTTGCTCCCGTACACGTCAGCTGCATCCACCATCCGCCTGTATCCGCACCCCTCCCTGGCTTTCCTTCCCTGATCTCGGTCCAGCCGTACGTCTAGGCGATGAGTAGAGAAGGTGAACCGAACCGGAGGCGTGGGATTGCGTCCGGGCCATGTTCCTTCCGGACGATCCTGTGCCGCGGATCCTGCGTGTGAGGAGCTGACTGGCCGGCTGACACAGCTGCATGGCGGAAGAGGCGTGGAAGGCGTCAAGGGCGAGGCGGGATGAATCAGCTCGGATGGAAGTAGTCCTTGGTTTTGTTGCATTGGAGATCCTAAGACGCTTAGACTGCACAGATAGCATAGATACAGTGTCGAGAATGCCTATGCTGATAAGCCAAAGACCACAGTCGACGCCCAACTTCGGCCGCCGAGATTACATCATATCAACGATTCGGCGAAATCGATCCGTTCATGCAGAGAAGGACGATAGTTGCAGCTGTCGATGTACTCTTCCTTGCATCTGCAAGCGACATGGACAAGTCCAACATCTTCGTGCGGTCGGTCATCTGCCCAGCATGGATGTGCAATACTCGAGATCTGCAGGATTCTGAAGCCTGGCCCAACAGTCTGATATGGCCCTCCTTGGCCGCAAGCATTCCCGGAACGGATAGACTCAAACGCGGCATCCGTCCTTCGTGTCATTACCGTAGGGTTCGCCGTCGGAATCGCCCTACGTCGCAAGAGATACCTCAGGGGAATTTTTACCTCGGTCAGTGTCGCAAGCTGGACAGATGCAGCAAGCGGAATAAAAAAGGGAACGAATGAACAGCGTGTCCCGTCGCTTCGTGGTTCTCCACCATCGGCATCCCAAGGACAGGAGAAGGAGAGGGTAGTGGACAGAGAGAAAGTGGGGGCAGTGTTATAGGTCGTTCGTCAAGTGAGCGTTCCGAGCGTATGTGTGGGACTCGAGCTGATGATGTTCTAGATACTCACTTCGTAGGGAAAGGAAACATTGCATCATCCGACTATTCCGACGATGCGATACCACCTCATTGATCGGGGATCACCTGCAACCTCCGCTCCTCCGGTACATCCCAAGCCCGGTCACCATTCCGCGGCGCGCTTCCGAAGAATCGAACAAAAGCACTCTTCTAATCGACCCGAGGACCACTTTCGTCATCACGCTCGACCTCTTTCCCCCTTGACGACGGGAAGGCAACCGCTCTATCGCAGAACTCGAAAAGCACGGAACAAACAATATGACCGGTCTGGCAGCCCTTCCGGTCCATGTCTACGATGTGTCGAGCTCAAATGGGCCGTTTGATGGGCAATTATGATTTGATCAAGGGAGACGTTGGTCGCGGATCCAGTTTCCGCATAAGGGGGTGATGAAGGCATTGGACCTCTCCAAGAGGGAATCAGTATCATTGCCGGACTCGAATGTCACGGAGTTCGTCAAAGATTATTCACTCCTTCGGGGAATGGACTATGCGATCAGCAAGAATAGTTCGTGAACTCAGGGATTATAGACAACAATGATAATACCGGACAGTCACTCAGAAGTCGCTACAAGTGTGTACAACTTTTTCGCGCCAGGAGCCGGACGCCGCGCTCAAGAGGTATCCTTGACCACACAACTCCTTACCAAACACGATCTTCAGTTCCGATTCTTTCTGACTGACGTATGTCCTGCTTTACCTTTCTTGAGGCGATCCACCGGCTCATCCAGCTGCTTCAGGTCATACGAGCGTTGCGCCGGCAAATTAGTTGCGAGTCACGACTACGGCCTCCGAGGAATGTGCCGAACGTCTGCAACACGTTGTGACATGGCGATTGGCACGTCGGGAGGGCATCGGCGCGTACAAGGTGATAGGGGGCTCTTTGCGCGTGGAAGTGGCCATGGGGAAACTCCGACCTTCAGGGCCTGACCTGTGAGACAGTCGATCTGATTTCTCAAGAAGACGGCATTCACAATCGCACCTTTCCCGGCAAGTCCGACGCCGCAGCCGGACGCAACTCTGTACATTCTCGAATACTGTAATACAACCTTCTCGCTTCTCGGAGGATGCGTTGGCTCATCGGGTGAATCCAGAGCGGAGCGGAGCGGGCTGGCGCTTGTGCGAATGCAGAAGGACATGTTCGTTCCGGAGTGATGGATTGGAGTTCGATGGGAGGAGCGACCGTGGGCGAAGGGAAAGGGATGTCGGGCGGAGATCGCATGTCGTATAGTGAGTGCTGTGTTCACCAGTGGTGTTGCTATGAAGACTTACCTTCTACTTCGCTGCACAAATTATGTTCTTGCTTGTATTAGAAGGCTATATCCGCGCGTGCAGTTGACGCCTGTCCTTCTGTTGGCATCGGATGTGTAATTAGACCTCGGCGAACAATCCCCGACCTCTGTCTGACGGACAAACCGCTATGAACGTCAGACGACGAAACAAAGGAACATTTCCCTCGTCAATGCAGGCCAATCAAGCGTAACAAGGTGACCCTTCGGATAGCCTTTCGCTAGTTTCCGTATGAGCCTGTCCAGCCGCTCCGAACGATGGACGTTCGCGGGGAAACAAACTTCCATCTACGACGGCTAGCGGGCCATGTTTCGTTTTTTTCTGCGGCACTAAACAAAGCCTTCCCTCAACTTTCAACCTGTCTGCACACGCCAAAACGTAGCAGATCTGCCCCGTTCCGGTCGGATCGAAGGCATGCGACTTCCCCACTCTCCCCGGTATTGTTCGTATCTGGACTTCGCCAGCTGCATATCAGCAAGAGCGAGATCTCAACAGGCATGGTATCACAACGTGATCCGGAGCCCGAAGTGTGAGAGCTTCCCATGTGACGAAATGCATTCACGGACTCGCCGGATATGGGTGGTTCCACTGTCGAAGGAAAGGAGACGTGCAAGCGACATCGCCACTGGTCGTCCCGAGTCAGCGAGCCTAGAAGAATGGAAAAAACATATGAACCACAGCTTCCCGTTCAGGCGCTCGAACTGGCCGGACATGTGAGGCCGTGAATCGGGCTGGATCTTAGCTCAGTAACATAGTCTGCCCGACCAAACATCAGTCCTTCATTGCGAGTCTGCAAGACGATGTTGGCAGCGCCTCGGGCCGTGTATGCGAAAATGTCTTTGATGTCTCCCTCGTTCTCGCTCCAGAGTCGCATCTCAAAATATCGCGTGAGGGATGGATACTTACACATTTGTTTGCAGACATCTGAGCGATGGATGACATGATCTTATCTGACCGACCTCGCAGTATGCCAAAAAGGGATTGAGGGAACCGCCGCAGTATGCTGGCCAGACATACCAAGACAGCTGTACCATGTACAATATGCCATCTTGGCCCAATGATAGGAACTTTGTACTTTCCGAAGCTAGGTCCAAGCCTCCTGGTGTGAATGCTTCAAACAAGGTCAAGCCAGAACAGGGTCAGTTTTCGTCGCCTCCACTAAGGGAGACGCTTGCTACCGAAATGATCTGATTGCCAGACAATATTTTTGGCAGACACGGAGGATCGAACCCGAACGCATCTTAGGCAACATCCTGGTACTCCATTCTTACCACTGGGCTACAGCGGTACCCGTAGGAATGACTGGTGTAAAGGTTGTCATATAGAGTCATTGCGATCGTTTAGAAGTCTTTCGCCAGGTCAGCAGAGCTTGCACTGGTCTGCCTTTTCAATCATGTACCCTTAGCCACCGCCGCTGAGAGCACATCATTATGGCTACAGTTGCTGTCTGACTAGCCAAGGATAGAGACGCCGCCGGGCTCTCGTATCTCACGTCTATGCCTCTTGCCCGCAACATGTCGAGTTCCTAGAGCGATCTCCCGCAAACGAAGGGAGTCGAAGGGATTGGTTAGATCTCTGTGACGCCACGAGAACGTGTGGATTTTTCCCAAATTGCACCAGGTGCAACCTGCCGCGACGATGAAAGATGCATTCTGAGGCAATATGCGCATGAGTTTGCCTAGCAGCAGTCCGCGGTTTCAAATCGGCCACTCTGCTTGTTGTTCAAGCTACAGTCGTCCAGCGATTGCATCTTTGTGAAGAAAGGATGCAAGCACAGCTTTCTTCGGTACTCCTTTTAAGAGGATTCTGGTTGCTCATGGCTCTGATTATAAAGTGGCCGACGAAAGTCAGCTCCCAGCAGGGAGATGATAGCTCGGAGCAGTCCTTCCGTATCATCGTCTTGGACAGCCTTTCGTTTTCTGTTACATAGCACGTCAGCATCAACGAATCAGAACCATGTCTCAAAGCGAGCCTGACTCTTCGCCTTTCGCACCGCTGCGAGAAATCGTGTGTTTCGGTTGTGTTTGGGCCTTCAGGAAATGCCAGACGGGAGATGGCAGCAAAGAATGCTGCTGTGGAGGCCCTATATGGGCGTGTCATCAATGCCATGATTGCACCGGCCTTGCGGTGATGAAAGCCGGCAATGGCCTCACAGACCCAGTGTTGGCTACAGAAGATCGTGAGTATGAGTCGCACTCGCCCATGAAGATGGAAACCATGCGCCGCATCGATGACGAGGGAATAGGCTCGACACAGGAGGAAAAGAAGAATGGCCGACAAGGCGAACAAGGAAAGAGCCATGTACAAAGCGTTACTGGTACGACCGGCACCGCGCCGCGATCTTCGCGAAGCCTCGACAGTCAGCACAACCCCGACGAAATCTCGGTGCATCCCACCACAGTTACATCTATGCCACCTGTCACACATCCTGGGAGCATGGCTTGCACCGTAACCGGGCACAGCGGATTGACGAGCTGAACGTGACGCAACCAGCTCATGTCCAGTTGGCCAGGCTCCAAACGCCTGTTCCCAGTCGATCAGGCTGTCAAGTTGACCCATGAGGTGATTTATGCTGCCGAGGATCTTCTCGGAAGCCTTGGCGTATGTTGATCAATGATCATAGGTCTCACAACCTATAGACTACACATAGAAGGCGTGTAGAATAGTTAGAACAGTATCGCTATACATTGTTGGCGCACTACTCATCTGCAAGCGGACTGACATCCGCCAAGTCCCTGCAGATCCGTAATCCTTCTTCCACGGTCTCTGAAAATTCCAACAAGATCCTCGCGCAAACCCATTCCGGCTCCACGTCGGGCAGAGCCCTGAGACTTCTACTATCCGGGCCGAGCCTACTGGCTCTCAGCCTGATAAGTCCGTCGTCCATGCCAAATCGAGGACGACTTGTGAACTCGGCCGTAATAGACATATGTTGACATCATATAATCATATACCACATACATACATGGACATTTTCCGATCCGCAGTGCAAATCTTACTCTTCTTCCTCGTTCATATCGCCGTTCTCCAGGACCACGTCGAATCTGGGTATGCCAGCGAGACTTCGCAATTGCAAGCGGGCGATAGGCGGCGGCCTGCCACCATGGATATCCCCGTAAGCGCTCCAACCATCCTCATCATACTCGAGGTTGTGACAGGTTTGCCCCGCTTCAACAAGAACGAACGGAGGACCGAAGCCTGGTGCAATCCCATTTGTCGATAAAACGTGTCTCTGGTATATGCCTTGAAGAATGGAAAAGTGCTGTTCCAGGAATTCTCGTTCCTGCGCAAAGTAGAATAGAATTTTGATCCGGCTTCGCAAGACTTCCGGGTGAGACTGCACAACTAGTGCAAGCTGGATATGAAGAGCACCTAGTCAATACATTTTCCCGAACGTGAAGGCCAAAACTTACTCTTTCAATGAAAGCGACAAAGCCGCCCGAGCTGAATTCTATTGCAATATGGAACCTTGTGCTTTTCTCCAGATCCGAAGGTGGTTCGCGCGAAGACAGATATCCGAACCGGTCAGTTCGCCGTCGCCCGGCTATTTTGAGAATTTCGAATATCGTCTGATTGTGCTGATCGTGTCCCTTGTCATCCTCGATGAAATTCCGAACACATGTTCCCTCGAACTTGAGCGGAGTGGACCAGCTTGACTCGCTGCCTGGATCGTCGGATAGTAGCCAGCCAGTTTCTGTGATCGATAGTTGCCAGATCTTTTCTGCAGCGCGAATGCTCCGGTAGGTAGAGCTTCTCGACAACAGCTTGTCGCTTGGCATCCATTGCCTTCGAAACCATGGCCGGGGCAAACCGGGATAAACCGGGGTCCGTGCGATGATACCGAGAACGGTGGAGGTTCTCAGGGGTTTCAAGAGATAGATCCGACAAGCGGACGGAATTGCGTCGCATGGTGACGCAAGGATCATCGCCAGGTTCGGAAAGCGAGCGAGCAATCTTTTGGCGCCGAGGTAATGAATGTCATGCGGAGAAATCTCGAAGTCTTGACACATCAGGAATCTAGCAAAGAACGCTCAGACTCTGAGTGACGAAACGACACAAGGGTAGAGTCGGGGAACTTACCTGGTGTACAAACAGCCTTTCGACGCAGGAATCTCGTCGAGCAAGGATTCCCCCTGCTCAAACGGAGACGTTCCCGGCGGCTTGTCCATCAAAACGGTTTCAGAAAGGACGGGCAGTGTTTCTTCGTGCACTGCGTGGTTTACGATGTTGAGGCGTGATAGAGTACCGAAGGCGTGCATGCCGGCGAGGAACTCGGCGATGACACCGTATATCTCGGAGGGGAGGGTAGGCTTGATACCCGGCACAAGGTCAGATCAGTAAGTGGGAACATATCGAGCGAAGACTGTTGGGCTCACATTGATCGCCAACCCCGCCATCGCATCTAGTGACAGCTTGTCTTGCGGTCCGTCTGTCATCTTGATCGGCAATGACCGCGAGCGTTTGGATGTGCTGGAGAAGGCCGAAAGATTGCCTGGGGGTCAAGCGTTGAGACAGGACTTTCTATGCGAAGAGACGTGAGAATGTTATTATATACCGCCAGTACCGTAGATCTTCTTACAGGTCGAGTCATCCCTCTCGTCTTGCACAATTTCATCCCCTTTCGCCCAAGTGCTCCAGATGCCCATCATCCCATCGTCCCATCATCCGATACAACAAGATAGGGGGCACACACAACACGCAGCAGGCTATGCAGCGATTACCCTTTTGTCGCGTTAGAGACAAGCCCCGACACACAAAAGTCAAGGGTTAGACCCTCGAAAGAGCTCCGGGCGGGATTGGAAGGGCGGAAAAATGCTGACCTTCAATTCCTCTGGCATTTCTTGCAGCGTTACGGGTCTCGCCAAGCTTCACGCAAGTGCTTCAGTCTCCTCTTCATCCTTCTCCTCATCCAACTCGGACCCCCTTGTACCCCATGAACTTGAGATGTCGTCGAAGCCCTGGTCGGGTTGCCGATGGCCTGATATAAAGACAAATCGAGAGAGGTTGTGACCTTTCGCCGGCTAGCTACTTTGACGAGTATTGCGCAGGCTATGGGCGGAGGCAACACCGCGGATAGGTGATATGTCGGTAAGGGAAAGGTCCATGACGTCGTGCGGTTGCCGCGAGAGCTGTTGCAAGACTACATTTCCGGAGTACAAATGAAGGCCAGCCAGATTCTCTGGCCTCAGGATATTCACATGAAGGAGAAAAGTCATTTGTTTCCGCACTCGTGTCGTTGAGTCGCTATCATCCAGGATTCCAGGTATTCAGATTGCAGAACCTTTTGCGTTGTTGCGAAGAAATTTGCTCGAGTTTTTGCTTGCCCCAGGTATACCGCCTGTGACGGATGGGCTTCAGTGAACTCGATACATCGCGCATAGGCAATCCCGGATGCAGTAAACTCTCACCGCTTATCCCACTGACAACAGGCAGCCTCTATCGACAGCAGCAACAGGCCGACCGCGCGTTAGACCGAGCAGATGGTCGTTGCGTCCGATATAGTGGTGATCTTGAAGAAAGGAAGAAATCCAGCTGCTGTTGTAAGTCCTGCGATAGCCCACTGGCCAATTGCGATACGTGCCGAGATGCCGTCATTTACAAGATCGATCCTGCGGCCGCTGAAAATTTCGCATCTTAGTCGGGAGACCAGGGAGGCTCACAAAAGATGGCACTACTAAAGGACACTTCCTTTGTTGGAATATGTTGAGATCGTTTTAGTATTCGAGTCTGTCCATCGTCTATAATAGTCTTTGCCGAACAAGACCTGTTGCCATCCAGGACAAGTCAGCAAACTCCCCCTCCCCAAACACACGACATATATCCGTCGATCCATTATCTTAAGCGTAAAACTCCATCGTCATGGGAAGAGGCGCTCTCGACACAACCGGAACTCTCCAGCCAAATTCAGGTTCAGGGACATCCTCCAACATGAGTTTTCGTGACATCGACGAGTGGAACGCTTATTACAAGACCAAGGCGCCAGTGAAAGCTTCCGTTCCTCGAACTTTGACAGGGAGGAAAAGATTCAAGATTTCAGATGAGGTGGCTCCAGCCCCTGCCCCTGCCGAGAACTGCTCTATCTCTTCTTCCAAAATAATACCCTCAACTCACGAATTCACTTGGATCCCTGAGAGCTTCGAAAAAAACCCCGTTAGCGCAGCGAATCAGAGTCTCCGAGCTTCCCAGAACACAGGTCATTCGTCTATACTGTCCGAGCAGCCAGCTGTAACTGACTCGAGCTCCAACACTTGCAAGTCGCTGAAAGACGCGAATGCGTATGCTGCGGGACAGTCGAGTTAACAATGACATGGTCCTCATGAGAAGAGAGTGACTTGTAGTCGATTGTATGGGTAGAAGTCGCGATGACAACCATATTGTAATCTTCTATGAGTTGTCGTAATAAATTGCATGAGTCTCATGTTGCCGCCTTCCGAGACCTCAATGTACCTTGACGCCATGGTAAGGGCAGATCAATGTAGTGTTGTCGAGCATAGAATTTTTTCTCTGGCCGTGGCGGGCGGAAATATTGAACCGTATTCGTTAGATCAAGCTATGCGCATCCGGGACCACGCCGTTTCAGGTCGCATCGTCCGTCCCTGACATCGCGTCAAGGGCCGCTGCATATCGTGATTCTTCTGCCGATCCGATTCTGGCTTCTCCTCCGTAAATATCGCATCCCGCAACGACGACGCCAATTATCAAAAGAAACAGGTTTCAATTACTATAAAGCGTGGCGCATGAATCTTTCGGTTCGAATGATATTCGGCATGGGTATCGACAAAATCAAGGTTTAACACGCGTACAATATAGCCCGAGCTGTACCGGGTCACCTATATATGACCTATGACGCGACTTTCCGTCCGCCGCTGGTCATTCCTACTCACCGAATCACCGCTCTCCCCTCGAAAGTCCCCTGCCCTACGTCGTCTTGGTCGCCAAGTCGTAGTGTACGGGCGCGACGTTGATTGGCAGCCTGTCCTTGTTCTCTTTGCTCATTGTTCGGAGATTCGATTCGCTCAAGAGCACTGCTCTGTAGGGAATGTGGATGTTGCCTTTCCCCTTATATCCTTCTTTAGTCCTTTGAGGAGTACCCCGTACACTAGTCTCCACAAAAGAAGACTTTGCGACCCGTGCTAAGGACCCTACGCGCCCGAAGCTACGTCACGGTGCCTTTGTCGAGGGACATATGGCAGTGGTCGGTCCAGCGGTGGATTCCTCCTCTCATGAGCAGTAGAGGCAGTCAACTGGAAACTGGGCTATAATGCTTACGGATAAGTGAACCGGTAACTCGATGGTCCTGCTTCAAGAACAGATAAACTAATAGTATCCATGCATCCGCTTCTTACAAGAATAACGTCCATCTTCGCTCTGCATCTTCCCTCGGCCATGTTTTCTATCCATCTGCTCTCACGCATAGCGTCAGCAAGCCACTCTACTGCTTGGCGAACCAGACTTCCGCCACATCCTCCAGCTTCCCACTTCTCCAATCCCTCTCCTCCACACCCGGCCCCGCGCCCCACGCACCCCCCACAAACGCGACTCCCTCCTCGGCAAACACGGCCTGAAACCACTCGAACTGCGCGACAACATCTTGCCCCGTCTCAGGGTAATGCGCGGACGATCGGACGGTGAATAGGGATCCGTTGTAGTGCGTGAACAAGAGGTGGGAGGACCAGAATTTCGGAAAGGCGGCGAGGTAGGTTGGTCCGGTGGTGTTGCTCTGCCCGGTGAAGGGGCTGCCCGCGAGAGTCTCTGTGCAGGAACATGGTTGGTTCGTAGCGGGAGTGACGGAGCAGATGACAAGCTCGCCGTATGCCGGATCCGTATACGTCCCGGGGATACTATCGAGCGGAAGGTCCGGCAGGGTCGCGTCCTCCGGTCTCGTGGGCGGCAAGGATTTCGCCAGACGTTGAATCGTCTCTTCCTTTACCCTACCGAAAACATCAGCCATCCCTCCAACCATACTGACGACATAATACTCACCTGCTCGCCCAATCGATCTTCTCGAACCCCGCCAAGGTATCCACAATCCTCCTCTGCACGACTTGATGATACCCCGTCCCGAACTCATTATCATTCACCATCACGCCCACGCCCAGCCCTAACCCGGGCCACCGGGCGACCTGACTCATCTGCCCCGGAACGGCGCCCCCGTGCTCGATCGTGTAGTGTCCGCGGTAGGTGTACATCTCTTGCGCGAGTCCGTACGTTTTCGGGGAGACGAGGTCTTCCGTGGAGGAAAGTGAGGGTGATTGATACGGAACAGTGTAAGGTGTTGCCGCGGCGGTGAGGAGTACCGAGGGGATGACGGTTTCGTTTGAAGCGGAGCGGCCGTCGTTGAGGAG
This sequence comes from Naganishia albida, assembly GCA_001599735.1. Classification (NCBI taxonomy): domain Eukaryota; kingdom Fungi; phylum Basidiomycota; class Tremellomycetes; order Filobasidiales; family Filobasidiaceae; genus Naganishia; species Naganishia albida. The sequence goes on along the minus strand of BCHV01000014.1, from coordinate 89,194 downwards.
GAGTTTTAACCATTTCGCCTGGACAATGACGATCAGCCGGACGTCGATTTCCCGAAAAAGGTGACGGGAATCCATTACGTACCATGTCGTTTCCCGAGGTAATGATACCACCGGGACCGGCATTCATTCGGCCCTCACGCACAAACCCGACATTCACCCACTCGCCAGCGCACCCTTTCCCGATCCTTCTCTTTCCCAAATCTTCTAGACACGCCGAGATATTCATCTCCCTCCTCACCCACGAATCCGATCGTCTTCCAGACGCCTTGGCGAGTTCCCCATCGTACGTAGTCGCATTCATTCCGGCGGGGGAAAAGATATGATCCTCGACGTATCTCTCGAAAGGGGTATCGTATATGTGCTCGGAAAAGGTGGAGGCGACGATGTAGGCTAGATTGTTGTATTGCCATGTTTGGCGGAATTCAGTGGAAGGGCGCAGGCGGCGGAGGCGAGAGATGAGGACGTTCTTGTCCTCGTTTTCGCTGGGATGGAGGAGAGGGTTAGTGAAACGATGGTAGATGGAGGGGAAGGATGTACGCGTAGACTCCGTCGTGACGAGGTAATCCCGTTCGATGCGCTACGCTTATCAGTTCGGAAGATACCACAAGAAAAGAGAAAGAACGTACAAAGCAAGTCAATGAGGTCTGTTCCGTTTGACGCGATAGGATCCATCAACTCCCATTCCGGAACGACAACCTTGATCTTTGTCCTCTGCGTCAGCCGTGCCTCAGGACCTCGCGTGAGGGTTTCGTTGAGGACGATCATCCCCGCCGAAAGAGCCGTGAACAGTTTCGAGTTTGATGCGATACTGAATAAAGTCTATTCTCTCCTCTCCCACAATCAGCAAAGCCCGCAAGATCAAACGCAGAACGTACGTTGCCATCCACGCGTCTCCCCTCGGCATCCGCGATCCCCAGACCGATCACATCCTCCTTCCACCTCCCATCTTCCTGCCGCTGCACAACAACGATACTGGCACCCTTGATCCCCCAATCCCGTCTGAGCTCGTCCAGTTCGCCCACGAGCGCTCGCGGGAGAATGTTGTACCGCTGTTTCGCGTTGATGGAGAAGGGGCGTTCTGGTGCCCCGATGACCCAGGGTAGGAGCAGAAGGAGCGGGAGAAGGTGCATCTTTTTGGTGATGTTGGATGAAAGGTATGCGTAGTAGAGGAGGACCGCATGTCGACCTTGAAGCAGGAAAGAAATAGACGGAGATGGCCGCACTCGATTACCTAATGCACTATCCCTCGGTCCTCTGCCTCGGGCCGAAGTCGGAGTCGGAGGGCTGAAATTTGGTGGTCTGTCCTCGAGGGATACAAGTAGGTCGACCGAGTATAGTCAAGCTTTTTCGCCGCGTACCAAGTCACAAGCGCTCGTAGACGGCCAATCGTGCACGTGAGGCGTTTGGCTCGCTTCTCGACAGCCGCTTCGAAGATACGGTCACCGCGGGGCTCGAATGTCACTTCAAATCATTCGTGATCTACAGCTATAGACGGTCCAATGCTCATTGCCAGCTGCCCTATGGCGGACACCGTCGGGAACTAAAGAAGGACCCGACCACTATAGCTTGCTGTAAGTCATGGCTCAATCGCAGCTCGAGGTGATGTAATTGGACAAACGAACACGCTTGCTGACGTATAGATCTCCAGGTTCCGCAGGATGACAGCGTCCCCTAATTCTCGGACGACTACTCCGGGTCTGTAGCCTTGTCCGTGATCCTCGCAAGTAAATCCCCCAACACGGCACCATCAGATCCCTATTCATGAAGCAGGAGCAGTATCCGTCATGTCAGAGACCACTTCCCGAGGATCACCACATACCCAACTCCTGCCTCTCCATCCATCACCATCATCGCCCCACACAGATTACACACTCCCCCGTCGACCATGGCGGCGGTACACCACGCCCTTCTCCTCCCTCCTCGCCCACCCATACCCGGGCGCAGGAACCCCGGAAGACCCCCACCTCGTCGACTGGCTTCCCAAGGGAGAACCGGAGAACCCGTTAACCTGGAGCGAGGGGTACAAATGGGCCATCATGGCCATCGCGACGTTCGCCACTCTAGGTGTCGCCCTCGCAAGCTCAGCTCTGTGAGTCTCGCGGCTGTGTTGACGAGTAAGGCGGGCCTGATTCGCGGGTTGGAGGATAGGTCGGCGGCGGAGCATTCGGTGCAGGATAGTTTTCCGGGGTACAGTAGGGAGATCTACACGCTCGGTGGGTTGGTCTGTTCGTGCGGGTCTTTGAGTTGGAAGCTGACCCTCGGCCAAGTCCTATCCATGTTTGTCCTCGGTTTCGCACTCGGTACGCCCCTCTGTTCCTCGTTCGCATTTATCTAACGCGGCTTTCATTCAAAGGACCGCTCCTCTGGGCCCCCGCTGGAGAAGTCTCCGGCCGACGGACACTGTACATCCTCACTTTCGCCCTGTTCACGCTCTTCAACGGCGTCTGCTGTGCGAGTCAGAACTTGACGACGTTGATTGTGATGAGGCTGTTGAGTGGGATTTCGGGTGCCGCGCCGTTGAGTAATAGCGGTGAGTCTCGTTTTCCGGAGAAGGTTCGAGGCGGTATTGCTCAACCGGGGTAGGTGGCACCGTGGCGGACTTGTTCACCGCAGATGAACGCGGGATCGGGATGGTCGTGTTTTCAGCGGCACCATTCATGGGACCCGCCCTCGGACCGATCGTACGTCTTCCTCCTTCTTTCAATCCTTCCGCTAAATACCCCTCCCCGCAGTGCGGCGGGTTCCTAGGGGAAACCGCAGGCTGGCGCTGGGTCGCCGCCCTCCTCGCCCTCCTCTCCGCTGTATTGACCCTCATCGGAACCCTCTTCCTTCCCGAAACGTACCCTGTCGTCCTCCTCCGTCAGAGGGCGGCGTTGCTTTCCCGCGTCACCGGCAGGACGTATGTGTATAAGGGGGACAAGGGGAAGGATGTGGGGATTGTCAAGCTGTATGAGACGGCGTTGAGTAGGCCATGGGCGTTGTTATTCAAGGAGCCGATTGTGTTCTTGTTGGCGATCTAGTGAGTAGACGAAGTAGCTTCCGGATGTCGCTGACCGGTATTCAGTATGGCGATCATCATCGGAACGCTATACGTAGGTCCCGTTCCTTCTCTTGCGCACAAAGCTTACCTTTCTCAGCTCCTCTTCGGGGCCTTCCCCATCGTATTCCAAGATGAACGCGGCTGGTCGCCCGGCATCGGCGGACTCTCTTTCATCGGCGTCCTTGTCGGGTGTATGTTGGCGGTCGTGTACAGCGTTGCGTGGGAGAACCCGAGGTATGCACGGAAATTGAAGGTCTGTCTTCCTCCATCGTAAATGGCGGACCGCTGATGGTGAACGGTAGGAAGCTGGTGGATGGTTGAGGCCAGAAGAGAGGTTGCCTTCTGCGATTCTCGGTGGAATTTTGTTACCGTGAGTCATTCGAGCCTCCGTCCGAGCGCCATCTAACGTCCCCACCTCAAGTGTTGTGAGTCGCGTAGGATGGGTTTGCGTATGCCCTGCCAACGAATGTTCGGCGCCGTAGGGCCTCTTCTCCTTTGCATGGACGGCCGCGCCGCGTGGTATACCGTGGATTGCGCCTATCATCTGCTCTGCGCCTTTTGGGATGGGTAAGTGGGATGTGCCTGGCTTGCTACTCGGCTGATTCGGTATCGTCAGGCATGGTACTGCTCTTCCTGAGCGTTTTCAACTATCTGGTGGACGCCTACCTGATCTACTCCGCAAGGTCGGTTTGTGCGGGTTGATTTGACATGTAAGCTAATTAGCTGTCCGGATTCTAGTGTCCTCGCGGGCAATGTGGTCGTGCGATGTTTATCTGGAATGGGTAAGTCCCGCCTTCCTATTGCCTGATACAGCGCCTGACATCTCTGTAGCTTTCCCGTTGTTTACGACGCAGATGTACAACAACTTGGGCATCAATTGGGCATCCACGCTCGTCGCCTTTCTGTCACTCTCATGCACGCCCCTACCAATGTACGCCCAGAAAATTTACGCAAGCTTGACAGATGCTGATCTGAGCCACAGATTGTTCTACATATACGGCGAGCGGATCCGAGTCCGGACAAAGTTTGGTCGGGAAGCGAATGAGATCGGGCAGGCGATGCGGCGGACGGCGACGATGGGGTCGGTGCAGGAGAAGACGCGGTCGTATGAGGATCAGACGGCTAGGGCGCAACCTGGAGGGCCGGCCGGGGTCTAGGGCCGTCGCTATCACGAGAGCTGCTAGGAAGACGATAGACCTTATTTGCCGGAGCCTTTTCCAGGTTACAGTCCGGTTACATACTGCCCCCGCTGGTGACAATCCGTCGATCATCTGCATGTTATTTTTCCGAGACACATTCCTCCAAAAGGCAGCTGCGCCGCAGACGTCATCCCGTGCATGATTGGTCGGCGTCGATCAATGCCCGGTTCCGGAAGAAGCTTCGGAAGACCGCTGGCAGCGGACCTCACCCGCAGCTATAACCCCAGGCTGCCTCCAGGCATAGCCCTTGCTTTTCCCTTTCGTCGCACATTCTACGCAACGACTCAGCTAGTATCCCTTAAATCAACGGTCAACATGCAACAAGCCGACGATCCTCAAGATCCCCTCACGCCAGCTCCCTTCCGCAAATCAGGAGAATACACCTGGCAAGATGCCCGGGCCTCGGAGATGTGTAAGGCTGTCAGTCGCCTCGGAACATACGAGGTCCGACTAGTCGACGTGCCTGTGCCGGATGTCGCGGAGGAGAAGGACGTTGTCGTCAAGGTTACAGCCTGGCACGGAGGTGAGTCTGGCGAGACAGCCCGTTGGACGAACCGGGTCTGATGCTGGTTGGCAGGTGATGTTCTTGGCCAAGCGTGTATGGGAATCGTCGACAAGGTCGGCGAAGCGGTCAGAACCTTGACGAAGGGTGACGTGAGTCTGCTGCGACGGCAAAAGCTTAGACATAGGCAACTCTGACTTTTGTTTCGGCTTAGCGGGTCGTCGTTTCCTCCCACATCGCCTGCGGAGAATGCGCACTCTGCGAGAAGAAACTCCCTCACATGTGCGAAGGGGTCGAGGGTTCCACGCCACCGGTGTACGTTGAGATTTCTAGTGTGGACAGGAACCGTTGTTGAGATACCTGGTCCATTGCCTCAGCCAAGGTCGAAGGGAATCCGTTTTTAGCCAAGGTCGAAGGGACTCCGTCTACAGCCAAGGCCGCCGGGAGTCCGCGACGGCTGTCTCCAAGGGCATCCAAGCGGAATACGTCAGGGTATGCGACACGCAATTGCTTTTCCTCGGTTGCGACCCTCTGCTAAATGCGATGCTTTCACAGGTCCCAGCGGCAGACTTTAACTGCTTGAAGATTCCCAACGAGGTTCCGGACGAGAAAGGTTCGTCTGTCCGTGTATATGTCGGCGCTGCACGAGAAAGTCTGAATTTGCTTACGACGTATAGCACTATACCTCTCTGACGTTTTGCCTACCGCTTATCACTGTAAGTCCATACAGTAGTAAGAAGTCCATTCAGGCGGCATAACAGATAAGCCTGTCTTTCTTTCTGGGTCCAGGCGTGAAGGATATCGGCATCAAGGACGGCGACGTCGTCGGCATCTGGGGCATGGGCCCCCTCGGTGTATATCCTTACTGTTCAGCCTCAACTCCCCTTGCTGATGTCTCCCTCTACACAGCAATGCGCCCTCCGCTGGGCCGCCCTCGCCGGCGCCAAACGAATCTACGCAATCGACAAGATCGACTCGCGTCTTCAGCTGGCGCGATCAGGCGCCAGACCGGGCGTCGTATGGACGATCAATTACGAGCAGCTGGACGAGTTGGATAATGTGGTCGAGTTTATTCAGGCGAAGAACTCGGATGGTTTGGATTGGTGCGGTTTGCATGGCGTGAGCGGATGATGGAAAGCTGATTCTAAGGTGCCGGTTCTTGTAGCGCGATTGACTGTACCAACAATGAACCCAAGGTGAGTCCGACGGGCATACTTGCTCGCGAGCGCAGCCTGACGCCTGGGCTCTCCCGCCAGACATTCATCCACAAGGTATAACATCACATACGAAACCTATTTCTTCCAACTGACCCCTTCTACAGGCCGAGAAAGCGCTCCGCCTGGAAACCGAATTTCCTGACATCCTGCACGACTGCGTCCAAGCAGTCCGGAAGAACGGACGGTGAGCCGACCTTTGTCTCCTCTTCTCGATCACCCACTGATCACGCTCGACGCGCAGTATCGCAGTCATTTCCGATCATCCGGGAGTGATGAGCCATGTCAACAGTGCGTGAATCGTGTGTTCATCAAGTCAGGTCGGGAGAGTTGATGACTGCCGTTTCGAGTAGGCGCAGCGACAGAGAAAGGTATTCGGTTCTCCAGTAATGGGTGAGTACCGGCTCGGCGCATGGGGTACAATAGCTGATTCGGCTGTAATGCCAGGGTATGCCCTGTCCATCTTCACGTACGTTCAAGTCTCCCTTCCCTGCCCCGCGATATCTTCTGACCCGACAGACGTTCCTCTCGTCTAGTGGGAAGAGATCCTGCAAAAGATCATCAGTAACGAATTCGATCCGACGTTCCTGATCACCCAGCGGATCCGGCTCGAAGACTTTACGGACCTGTACCCGATCCTGGCGTCCCGTGTACCGGGCTCACACATGTTCTTTGGCGTCACGAAATTCAGGTACGTCCCCCCTTCGGGAATCGGGACCTACCCACTTCTTAAGCGCTGATGACCGGTCGGGGTAGTAATGCGGAACCGTACCCTGGTACGCCGGCGTTGACGACGATGCACGAGTTGCAGGCCGCGGGCGGGAGGAGGCGGAGTTCGTTGATTGCGAGTTTGTTTACCGAGGGACAGACGATGGTCAAGCGGGCGTTGAGTATTAGTAACTAGGGGTAGCGAGTCGAGCGGAGGCTGTATAATCGTGTATCGACGGAAAGAATCGGCAAGTACAAGTATGTGGTTTCGATACAGGGAAATTGCATTGTGAAAGAGTTGAATTCCCGGAATCCGAACATACTGGTGTATGAAGCGTGACTATTCACACTGGACTCGCTATCCACCTAATATATAGCAGGTTAGCAGCTACCTTGAACGCGATTCTTGTCGAGGACGCATCGCGTAACAGATAATCCTCTCCTTGAAGGAGTGTGCAGAACATTGAACCGCTATACAGGACCCGTATCACTGACCATCATGCAATGGACAGCCGATTCGCTGCTCTACGACGAGTTTATCCATTGGAAATCACTGTACCTTGAAGCGCTCGGGTTACCCCGGACGGAAGCAAATTCACCCCATTCGGATATTCGGCCGGTTGGGTGAGCATCCACGATAGAATATATAGCGGGCAATTACATCTAAGGTATGCAGGACTTCTTGTCCACTCCCAGAATCCAGTCACCATGTTCGTCCTCCCTTCTGCTCGTTCCGCCGCCCGTCGGTTCCCCTTCACTCGTTTCCGCGCGTTCTCCTCGCTCGAGATATTCCCCGATGAGCCAAGCCAGCCAGTCGTCAAGACGTCGTCCGTCCCCGGACCAGAAAGTAAAAAGCTCGTGGGTCCCTTCACATAAAGACTGCCACTCAAACTGACCTCCCGCGCAGTCGGAGAGGATCAACAACATCCAAGATCCCCGGACACACGTCATGGTCGTCGACTATTCCACCTCGCGGGGCAACTACCTCACCGACGCAGACGGAAACACCCTCCTCGACGTTTTCGCGCAAATCAGTTCCATTGCATTGGGGTACAACCCACCTCCCTTGCTCGACCTCGCGCGGAGTGATGCTTTTGTCCACGCGGCCATCAACAGGCCGGCTCTTGGCAGTTTCCCGCCCGTCGGGTGGGCAGAGTGGTTGGAAGGCGGGTTGATGACGGTCAAGCCGAAGGGGTTGGAGCATTTGGTGACGACGTTGTGTGGGAGTAGTGCCAATGGTGCGTTTCCGATCAACAGTGAGGGGGAGCTGGGGCTGATGGGTTGACGCGTAGAGACGGCGTTCAAGGCTGCTTGTATGGCCTACCGCGCAAGGGAACGCGGTGAAGGCGCCGACTTTACCAAAGAAGAAATGGGTACGTCTCTCTCTGCCTCCCGTCGGTATCTCGCAATCTAACGTCTCGGAAGACTCATGCATGGAGAACAAGGCGCCCGGAAGCCCCGACCTCGCAATCCTCAGCTTCAAGTCCGGGTTTCATGGTCGTCTCTTTGGGAGTCTGAGCGCGACGCGAAGTAAAGCTATCCACAAGGTGCGTTCGCCTCGCCGCCCCTACAAGCCATAAGCTTCCCCTGATCCTGTTTCCCTGGGGGGCAGGTCGATGTCCCCGCGTTCGATTGGCCGGCGGCGCCGTTCCCGGATATCAAGTACCCTTTGGAGGAACACGTGGCGGAAAACAAGGCCGAGGAGGCGCGGTGTCTTGCGGAGTACGAACGGATCCTCGTTGAAAGGTGTGTTCTACTCCCTCCTTCTCAATGGCGACTGACAAAGACCAACGTCACTAGCAAATCCCGCAAACCCGTCGCGGCGGTCATCATCGAACCCATCCTCTCCGAAGGCGGTGACAAACACGCCTCGCCCGCCTTCTTCCGCCAACTACGACTCATCGCACGCCGGCACGGCGCATTCTTCATCGTCGACGAAGTGCAAACCGGCGTTGGCGCCACGGGCACGTTCTGGGCGTACGAAAAGTGGGGGTTGCAGGAGGGGGAGGAGCCGGATTTCGTAACTTTTAGTAAAAAAATGCAGGCGGCCGGGGTGTTTCATCGGTTGGAAACGAGGCCGAATGCGCCGTATAGGAATTACAACACGTGGATGGTGAGTCCCCGGTGAACGGTGACTGGAGGCCCCGCGCTGATGATGAAGGACAGGGCGATCCGATGCGGGCGATCCAAGCGAAAAAGATGCTCGAGGTAATCAAATCCCACAACCTAGTTGAACATACCAAGCGAACCGGAGACGCCCTCTACACCCGGCTCGAAACGCTCGCCAAGGCACAGCCAAAGATGCGGAATCTTCGAGGCAAGAACAATGGGACGTTCATCGCGTGGGACTTTGAGACGCCTCAGGAGCGGGATGCGTTTGTCGGCAGGATGAGAGTGAATGGAGTCCAGATGGGCGGCTGCGGGGACAAGTCGGTGAGTAGTTTGACGCCAGTTGGGAGGCTTCGTGCTCAGGGTTGTGACAGGTCCGACTCCGGCCGACGCTGACGTTTGGCAAGGAGCATGCGGATATTCTGGTCAACACGATCGAAAAGTCGCTCGGGCAATTGTGAAAGAAAAGAAAAACGCAGTTGTATAGCACATAGATGCTCTATTGATTGTATCGCTATTATATGCATTCATCCCTGTTACAATTGCGCACGGTTTGCCCATCCTATACTTTTTCCGGTACAGCCCCGATGGCAACGGGTATTACCTGCTTCACCTGCATCCTCAACTTGTCCTCCTGCAGCCGGCGGATCATTTGACTCCGCTGTCGTATCCGCCCGCCATAGAGGTAGAACACGACGGGGATCGGGATACAGGCCACTTCGATCAGGCCGAGTAGGGTGCCGGCCCAGTTGGAACCTAGGGTCTGGTAGAGCTTGGTGCCCGCCAGTGGAAGGCACGCGCCGACTACGGAACGGACGACGGCGTTGCCAGCGAGGGCACTAGATTGTCGCCGACTCATCAGCACGGACCAACCGAAAGCTTGCCAGGACATACCTAGCCGCATAGACACCATACGAATCGACGAGGTAGTTGTTCGAGTAGATAAAGACGCAGCCGTTGCCGCACCCGAAGGGGACTGTCAAGTGACATCAGTGCCTGACTTGCAAGCTTGTAGACAACACCTCATTGTCCACTCACTTCCTGCAATCAGAGGCCATATCCAATGCACGTTCGGCGTACACGTCCACGCAAACATCAATTCTCCCGCAGCCAACAACACGGCGCCGATACAAACGACCGACACCATCGCCTCGGGCCTGACTTTGCCCGTCTCGGGTTCAACGCGATGACGCTTGATGAGTTTCCGCAAGACGGGTTCGCCAAAGATACAGACGAGGTTGCCCAGTCCGATGCCTAGGAAAGCGAGACCGGCGATACCGGCGGACCAGCCGCGTTCTTGCCGGAAGACGATGGGGTAGGCGACGAAGCAGAGGTAAAGGATTCCGTAGACAATCCCGATGTACAGGTTCCAGAAGATGCTGCGGGACTCGTCAGGTTCTGCACGCGCCGTGTGACGAAGGGCACTCACCAGATCGGCTCGGTCAACATCATCACAAACGGTCTCCCCAAATTCAACTTTAAAAGCGGCCAGAACTGGATCTTCTCGTCATACCGACACCACCACCTCGGGTCGCCCGTCTCTTTCCGCTTCTTGGCAGCGATTTGGCGCAAGATGGCGGGCGCGTAGGTTTCCTTGCTGAGGAAGGTCAAGACGACAGCGATCCCGGTCAAGATGAGGACGATCCAGGATATCCAGCGCCAGCCGAGGTATTGGTAGACGAAGCCGCCGATGATGGGGCCTGGAGGGGAGGTTAGCCATTGAAGATGAGGTGCGTCGGAGATGCTTACCGACAACGGGTCCGTTCATAGGCTAGCGTAGGAAAAAAACAAGTGAGTTGACGCTGTCGATGCACAGACCAAGTATGCTTACACCGATAGCTAATGACGAAGGGTATCAGCCTACGCTTCGAAGCTGTTGCACGCGACTTACCCCAAATACTAAACGCCAGTGCCCGATACTTGTCATTCACCAAATCATTGACCGTCCCTGGCGAGTTCGTAACCAGAGCACTCGCCGCAATGCCCGACAACAGCCTAGGCAGGATTATCGACACGAAGTTCTTGGCCAGCCCGGTAGGCAGCAAAAGAACGACGAAAATCACGATCGAAATCAGGTAGATCGGACGTCGGCCGTACATCTCGCTGAGGGGAGCGACAACGACACTACCGACGGCCATGCCGAGAAGGAAGACGGTCAGGCCCATGGTAGCGACGATCCGTGTAACGTTGAAATAGGCGATGATACCGTCGAGACTCGAGGTGTAGGCCGTGCTGTAGAGTACGACGGCTGTTGTGCTGTAGCTTTTCGTGAAGATGACAAACACCTTGTACCAGAGTGGCCAGCATCGTGGATTCCTGGGATCGTGTTCAGGCTGAAAGTCGACTTCGAACGCTGGATCCCTTGCCTCTAACCCCGTAGGAACCGCCGTCGAATCCGAATGATGCAGACTCGAATGCGTACTCCGCTGTCTCTCCAACGTCATCCGCACCTCGATCTCCTTCTCCTCCTGCGCTATCCATCTTTCCTTGCTATCATTCCGCGACGGGTATCCTTCGGCACCAGCGACATAGCTCCGGACGGGGGTGAGCGTGTCCCCGCCTGTATACTCGGCCTCTTGCGCGGGGGACGAGTCGTAAGGGGTGATTTGGATATCCGGTTTCCGTGTCCGTTGGGAGAGGGAACGACGGACGCTCACGCGCGGCGGCGGTCTTGTTGGTTGATCCATCGTCGCTGTTGAGACCGTTACTCTCCCTTACGATACCATGATGACCTTTTGCTTTCAGCCCCATGATTCCCGTTTTCACCTGTTGGATTTTATCAGCAATAAGCGGGAGCGGCCAAGTCCGACGCCGACTCGGCAATTGCAATATGCGGGGAAATTCAGCAAAACCAGCTGAGAAACGGGATCGCCGTTTGCGGAGCAATCAGGTAAGCCGGTCCGATTTCGGGTTGAACAACAACTGTTTTCGAGTAAATATATACTACATTTGACTCTTTGATGGTTGTTTATTTTACCATCGACAGCAAGGCATGGAGCTCACGCGGCTCGCACCACACCATATGGCCACATACCCTCACCTGCAACGCCATGACGTCCCTGTCTAATTTCACCTCATTTCGATGGTGATCACCGCCTTCGCGACCAGCATCTCCATGACCGCCCAACAGTCGGGACTACGCGCCACGACGACTTTCAGGTCATCGTCGGGTCCCCTTCGAAGGCGAGTGTTCTATCTTCTCCGTGCGGGGAAAAGTCAAGGATGGAGTGCTGCGCGACGTTGTATATCTGGACGCTACCAATGCGTCTTTGCAGCTCCGACAATCGACTCTGTGCAAAGCTTGCACTATCGCCCTCTGGTTCTCGCATCCTCCAACCGTTCGATAAACCATGTCCGACTCCAATGACGCCTGTCAATCGAACAACGACGAATCTCATTTCGGATTGCGAATCGCTTCGATATTCATCATCCTGGTGAGCAGTTCGCGCTTCCGAAACAGTATCCGTTCGTTGGCTGAACCTTTTGAACGTTCCTCTCTAGGTCACGTCCTTGATCGGCACCCTCGCACCTGTCGTTCTGCGGCGAACCAACATTCTACCGGACTATGTATTCCAGCAAGTCTCCATACCGTTTCTCAACCTATCGCAAGACTGATCTCTTCCTCCTTCTCATTCCGCCTGATAGGTTTACAAAGTTCTACGGATCAGGCGTGATAATCTGCACGGCATTCATGCAGTACGTTCCGTCTGCACACCCAATCAAGCGTCCCGGGAGTATCTCTCTGATGATCTGCATGTTTTCCTTCCTTTCGCAGCCTCTTGGCACCGGCGGTCGAACAGCTCGGAAGCGAATGTCTCCCGGCAAGCTGGAGGAGCTATGTACGTTCCCCCTTGGGCTTCATAGCTTGTGTCCACTAACCCTTGACGCCAGCCGTGGGCACCGGCTATCGCCATGTTTGCGGCGTATGTGATCTTCTTCTTCGAGGTTGCTGCGAATCGGATCAGCACCAGGAGGCTAGGTCAGGTTGGGCTATTGTCGCGTACGCTCCTTGACTATATCCGGTGTACGGCTCTAACCACTGAGCTTTCACCTCAAGGCGTCGAGTGCGCCACAGAGCCCGAGCCTATAGCGGTCGAGCCTAAAGGGGTCATACTAGACTACAACGACCCCGCCTGCTGCAAAACTGGAGAATGCGACACCGATCCGTCCGAATCATCCCTCGACATATCCTACGACCCCTCGACAAGCGAAGGCATCGCCCAAATCATCGCGATCGCGATTCTGGAATGCGGGATCCTCCTACACTCAGTCATCATCGGTCTGACACTCGGCATCAGCGATGAATTTGTGACGCTCTTCATTGCGCTCGTGTTCCATCAGCTGTTCGAGGGGCTCGGATTGGGAAGTCGGTTGTGTGCGTTGAAGTTGAAGCGCGGGTGGTGGTGGGTCCCATATGTCGCCGGGATGGCGTATGCGTTGACGACGTGAGTCCGAGGTCCCGGTATCCCATCGCGCGAGCTGATCCATGTCGTTTGTAGACCGGTAGGCGTCGCTGCTGGCGTGGGAACCCGAGCGTACCTGAACGATCAAGCGGCGTCGATGCTTGCCGTCGCGGGTGTGTTGGATTCCCTCTCGGCAGGCATCATGCTGTACAGCGGACTCGTGATTGTACGTACTCCACGTAAACGGGCGACAAGGCAGGGCTGATTCTTTTGGGATAGCTTTTGGGCCAGGAGATTCTGCTCAATCCGAGGATAATAGCCGCGACGCTGGGCAGGATGGCGTATGCTTTGATGTGCATGTCGGCTGGCACGGCTAGCATGGCGGTCATTGCGTGTTGGGTATAATGTCCTCTTTGTACAGTCGCCAGACATTCATTGCACATCACTGTTCTGACTTCGTACAACCCGACTGGGTACAAGCGCAAAATCTGCTGTCCAAGCGTAGTATGCCTGACCTCACTGCCGATAGCTCTATGACATCTCCCTACGCGACCGGGACGAAAGATACAATCGCGTCCTCACAATGCCTTTTCGCCTTCTCCGGCTCATTACGCATCAAACGCCTAAACGCACACTGTCTCAACGGTGCACATCGTCCCTCTCTCGTCTCAAATAACTCCGCATGCAACTCACTCGCATCTGAGAGATCACACCGAACGGCCGGATCCCTTTGCGGTCGCACGAGCTTCCCGGAAAATCACTGTGGTTCTGAGTTTCGGCGGACAATGGTGGGGAGGGATGCTATCGAAGGTATTCCATGAGATCCTGAGCTAAAAATTTTGCACAAGTGCCTGCTGAAGTTCAGGTGTGAGACGATTTTTATACATAGATCTTGACTGCCATTGAACCGTATATAGGCAAGCTCGAGGATGAAGGGGCATTGTCGTGTTCAGAAAGGAGAATGGAAAAGACTTGTCATTGGAGGTGAAAGTAGAAACCGAGATGCCAGTCCCGGGAAAGTAGCAGAGCTTTCGGAGATGGTCTCCTATTAGAACGGTTGTATCTTTCGAATTCCGACGGATCCACGTTGACGTGCGTTGTTCGCCGGTAGACTCGTCTCCTCGAAGGCTCGCCTTGCTTGTTTCCACGGCAGGTCTGCCCACAAGTCAATCGCTCACAGAAACACTGAAGGAGCAACTGATTTTCTGTGCGGGCAAAGGATATAGTCCAAGTTGGATGAAGGCATACGAGATACCTGAGCATGCGCCCTGATGCACGCTCAGCTCGGGAGGCAGGTAGATTACTTTGATCCAAAAGCGCTTCCAGTGCTGTGCGCGTATCCGAGTGACCGCATATACATGATTACCGATATCTTTCAACAGTGTTACTATCACCAGCGCAATGACTTCGTGGCAGCCATTCCCATGCCCTTCCATTGCCCGGAGACCTAGCACAGTTTTTTATGCGCTGAAGACGTCACATCCGGATCAACCACTCTTCCCTCCAAGCCGGCATTTCCCAAGCCAGTCTATGACAGCGGAACGGTACCGAATCCTCGTGTCTCGGAAGCAACGAAGGGCGGAAGCAGGAACTGGATAGGGGGCTAGGGGCGTCATGAGATCTTTGACGCTTCTTTCCCTTCAGCCTGCCCCTCTTCTGGCTGACACGGCGACGTTTGGATCATCTTTTCCGGTTCTGGACTCGCGCCAATCATTGCGGAATACGGGTATACAGGAACGTGATGGCGGATACAAGAACATGCGCCGGTGAGGATTCGCGGGCGAGTCATGCTGAAGTGACTTCTTCCCGTTCGTATCAGGGCCAATGGATCTGTGGCTCACCGTACTGATATCAGGGGGTCAAAGACGCCTCATGAGATAGGTCCGTTCGTCGTCATCCGCCCTGTCGGCTTGGCGAATGATGCATGTGAGGCCTGTTCCCGCTTCCGCTCGACAACCTGCTGCACGGATGCTGATCTACCGGTGGTCATAGCCTCGACGTTGACTGCGATATAAACGGGTCATCCCTCGTCAGAAATCCTCGGCATGTTGCAAGCGTACATCATGGCCCGTGCGACACTCACCATGGCCTTCCTGAACACTCTTCTCATTCTGCTCGCCAGCTATCTACACCTTGTCACCGCTAACGATCCGAACATCGGCTTTGCTGTCTCCATCAACACGACCGGAACCATCGTCTTCCCCTCGGACGACGTAGCTTTCCTTGTTGGCCCGCCCGAAGTCGAATACACGTTTATTGTACCGCTCACCATCACCCGTCGTGCTTCGTCCGAAGACGTGCTGCTCCTTACGCTCTTCTCCGCGCCGTACGATCACGACGAGGAACAGGCTCCTGCCGAGATCGAGGTGTATAGCCAGCAAGTGTATTTTGACGGCCTCGGTCAGACGTACTATGACCTTGATGCGACGTTCAACCTCACCACCTCTTCGACCGACTCCGTCGTCTACGCCCTTCGTGCGCAAGTAGACATCCTGGGTAACGCACTCCGCACCAGCCCAGGGTATAGGGACACCGTCTCCGGCGCCGCCGTGCTCAATTACAACGCCACCTCGGGGACATGGACGACCCTCCAGCCCGCTGAGCACGCACATGAGGTCAATGTCGTCTCCCACGCCGTATTCGACGCCGAAGTGGGCCAAGTGGTCGGGGAGGTGATTGATACGACGTCCGAGACGGTGCTCGTGCAGGATCCGGATTTGCCGGAGGAAGGGGAGGTCAAGGTCCCGCCGAAGGAGGATGGGACGACACCGAGGGATAACACGACGACCCCATGTGTGCCACCGTCGCATCAGCCGGCGTCGTCTTGTGAGTGCCCAACGGCGTGGAAGGAGGAACCGACGACGACGCATTGCCGGGACTTCAAGTCATGGAAACGGAACAACGATGGTAAACCCGTCCCGCCCAAGGGTTGCACACCCGCTCCTACCGCTTGGAAACGATATAACGATCGAAAACCTTGGACGCCCGTCACGCCGCCCCCCGCCAGCTGTACACCGCCTCCCGTCGTTTGCCCACCTTGCAATCCCTCGCACGCGCTCCACTCCCGCCAAGCAGCCAACCGAGCCACACTCCGCCTGACGCTCACCTACGGCCCTTCCTCCGCGCCTTCCCCGATACGTCAAGTCAACGTCACCGCCTTTGGCATCCTCAACAACCGTGTCGTCTCCGCCAAGGGAAAGACCGATAACTCTGGCCGAGTCAACCTTCGGTTCGTCGCGTCCGCCGGGGAGACCGTGCAAGTCTACCTCGTGAGCGCCTCAATGGACGGGGAAAAGTTCCGGATCTCGACTCGCGCCAATGGCGAGACCGGGGCGTTCTTGTTCTGGCGACTGAACAGCGTTCCTCTGGACTGGGTGGTTGCCGGTGGAGGGGTGACAGACGAGTCGTACCGGTTTATGAACAAGGCTACGAACGATATCATCAATGTCCAGGATCGGATGCTGACGTCATGGATCTTTGCGAAGACCAAGATTTTCAACTTTAGGGCCAAATTGCCTCACATCTGGTTCCCAGGTGAGTCACATGGTCCATCCTGCGCATATCACTGATAATCTGCCTTTCTCAGGTAAAGTCGATTCGAACTTCTTTGCCGATCCCAGCAGCCGCGACTTGGATCTCTCTGCGGCATACATCAACATCCACCCGGAAAAGGCGAAGTTTACCTCGGCTCAAGCGCACGAATACGGCCACTGGTTCCACTACCTCGTACGACGACTTCAAAAGGTTGAGTACGACCTCGTCGGCGAATCCCACAACTTCTGTCAACAAGGCACCCCGAATTCCGCCGTGGTGTCCCTGACGGAGGGGTACGCAACGGCGTTTGCCTTGTCGGCGCTGTGGCGGTCCAAGTTTCAAGAGTCAACCGGGACGGGGTACTGCTGGTTCCCCTTCAATCCTGCGGCTCCGGACTGCCTCGAAATCGAGCGGTACGACTGTGATCTGAATGGCGCGTCCGCGAGGGATCTGTCATTCGATGAGGGACGGGTGGCCGCTGTGATGCGCGACTTGATCGATGTCGGAGGAGACAACAGCGGAGGTGATCCTGATCTGGGTGAAGCCGGGTTCGCGGATGCGGTAGACTTGCCGTACGTCAGGGTGTTGTTTGATCCGATGAGGGAGAATCCGACGAGCATGGAGGATTACTGGTGAGTTTGAGCTCGGCAATGCTCCGTCGGTTCTCACTTACCTTGCGATATAGGAACAACTTCAAGGCTAGCCCGAGTCTCAGTCAAGCGCAGATCGATGCGGCGTGGAATGTGTTCGAGTACCAATATGCGCAGTTTGACAAGTGATGCAACAGGGATCAAGAGAGACAGGCGAGTTTCGATGAAGTATTAATGATGACATGGTGTGATATCACCATCGGTCTGCAGCCTGGGATGATTCTACAAAGACGATGTGAATGGGCGTATAGTGGATTGAACTCTATCCGGTATCAGTCGGACGTAGACGTGGATAAGCTGTCAGACTGTCCATGTTATTCATGCCAAATAAAGTCTCGATGAACTCAATCAGGTAGCTTCGCGGGGAGACAGGTTGCGCTGGAAACTACTCGCAGTCTCGCTCGTACTACCGGCGATAGCAGATCGATGCCCACCTGTCGCAAAACATCCGCATCCCTCGAGAGGTGGCATGCGACCCAAAGCCCTTGACCCGTCGCAAGAACGACCTCGTCACCTTGTGTAGAGTATGATCGACAAGTCAGAATGAGGTCTGGCTCAGCACTGAGCAGAATGCCCCCTTTGGAAGACCATTTGAGAGCCTCGCTGGCGGCAGGACTTTCAGCGGCAACTGGCGTCATCTCATGCTGAAGCATCTGACTCTCTTCATCGCGCCAAACAAACTCCGACTCAGTCGAATGCGATAGACTAGTCGTTGCACCTGTATCTGTGTGACTCGAGGAAATCTTACTGCCACGATGTTCTTCTTCGCAAGTTCCAGCAATTCTCAGTACCTGTGTGCAGGCGAGCCAGACATAAATCAAGCAGCAACGACGTGACTGCCTTGAACAGGTCCAGAATCGGTCAAAGTCGCAAAGGACAGCCCGTGAACATGCTTCGAAAGGCATGCATGATTCTACTCGCATTGGTGTACAAGCTTCCACTTGGTATTCCTACATGATCACATGTCATGCTGGCCGACCTGCGAACTGGCATCGGTTCGACTCCGCCGTATATCCATCCATAGGATGACAGCACCAACATCCCCGAGTTCCTTCATTCCTCCTCGATCTCCTCGATGTACGCGCCATCGCCCCGCTCACGCGATGCGGCTCCCGTATCCACCTTGAGCTTGACCAATACCCCGCGTTTTCGCGGAACGACCTGAACCGTTCCTGACATCTTGACCGCCTTGTCCGCTCCCACGACTTCACAACGGGCAACCTCTGGCGGATCGGAGCGCGTGGGAAGAACGAGGTGCATGCCGGTGATTCTTGTCGCGTAGAGTTTGTGCATTTCAGCGAGGAGGTCGTAGAAGTCGTTTTCGACCACGTCTCCGGTAATGGTGAGGTGTAGTCGATTAAGCAGAATCTTGGGGCGAACCTCGGCATCCACACGAAGCTATAAGGATATTCAGCACGCACATCAGTACCATGAGGGAAGCAGACATACCTTGTCGATGAATCGCTTTGCGCCAGCCATCGTCATCACCAGATTGATTTGCCATTCATCATACTTCAACCTGAGAATGCATGTCGATGGCCCCAGACTCGCGATTCCGAATCCGAGCTCCGGAACCAGCTTCTTCTCCGCTTCAGCCAAGGTCTTTGCGTTAACTTGCATTGCCGCCAGCTTCATCAACTCCAACGCGGTCCCTACGATGTCGTCGTACGGGACATTCCGGCTCACTTTGATTTCCAGATTGTGGAGCCGGAGGTTGGTCTTGATCCGTGGGAGTCGGATCGGAGAATGCTCGTGCAGATACGACCCCTTGATGAGGGAGACCATACGTATATTGGAAACCGGTCGGACTGCAGGCTTTCCTACTTGCTCCTTGCATTCCTGCGTCATCGGGATATCCTCGCTTGACAGGAACTCTGGATCTTCATCTCCGAGCAGATCCGTCAGCCCCATCAAGCTCATCAGATGCACGGTCTGATTACACCAGTGGTGATCCCTGGCCGAGTCGCCCATGTTGTCCTGACGAATGGGAGTCTCCAGGATAGTGATTGCAGTGGCGGTTGAGAGGGGTCGATACAGGCGGATGTGACAGACGCCAGCTTTGTTTACGTCCACGCAGATGGTCATGACGATGTTGGTGAATCGTTCCAGTTGCGGGAAAGCCTGGTTGTCGTCGTGCTCAGTCGTGCAGAAAAGGTATCTGTACAAGAGCAGAACATCAATAAGGGCGAATTGCTCATCGCGAAAGAGACGTACTTTGTAAATTTGATCCCATCAGGCAGATACACTCCACGACTCTCCTCGGGAATCGCCTCCTGGTATTCATCGACGAAGAACGTCTCGTAGAGGATTGGCAGAGTTTCCTCATGGACCGCCCGGGAGACGGCGTTCAAGCTTGCAGTCGTTCGGAATGCGTGTTGGCCGATAAGGTGTTCCGCGATAACAGCATAGATTGTGACGGGGAATTGGGGAGTTTTCTAGGCGGCCGGGTAGATCATCAGGGACGCCGTGGTGCGTAACGTCTGCGAGCACGATGAACTCACGTAGCCCAAGGGTTTCAGCTCCAGCTTGACACCACCATCGTTCAGCTTCTTGCCGACTCCTTTCTTCCCGGATCCGCCGTACTTCTTTCCAGCTAGTTTCTTCCCCATTGTGTCGATATCAAGAATAATGGGTGTATATACTGATACCGGATCGGACGGAATATCAGTGTTTGCGATCGTGATCGTGACGCGAAGAGGAGGCAGCGAGAGGCAAAGGCGGGACATGTACCGGTTTGGCGATGTCGACCTCCTATATAGGCAAGGTCTCCTCTTTCGTCATTGTGAATCCACACAAACGGAAGCGAATGGTCTGATCATCGTGATACGCTGCCGTGAAAACAAGGGTCAGCCGTCGGAACAAGCTGAAACACGAGAGATCAGCCCAAGGGTGTTTACCCTCAATCTCCCATCTAGTCCGGATCAGCTTTCACAGCTCCAAAAAGACCTTCCATCGTGCATGATTCTTGGGTTGGGCTCCGCCGAGCCGCATTGGCGCCCATCCCATCGGCGAGGGTGAGCGAGCGGCCTCATCGCGGCACAGACGATACAAAGGCCGTGAGGTGTGTCGTAGCCATCGGCAGACGAAAGACGACCGGATGGCGATGGTATCTGTCTTTGTGGTCGGAAAGATGCGTCCTGTTTCGATAGATGGAGCGTGACCGCTGTTGGGAACGAATGCGAAGATAGGCAACACGATAGCAACCATGATTCGAGTGCATAGGGGAAACCGAAATCGAAGACGCTGCCGTATGAGGCGCGCCCGAGCCAAAGTGCCAAAGTAGAGGCCGATTAGAGAGCGAGCCTCATTCAGCCAGGCGGCAGGCTCAAACAAGACCCTGACAGAATCGAAGTAACAGCTATTCAGCGGCAGCCAAACTCCTAAGACTCGAGTCCAAGCATGAATTCGTCTCGAAACCTCCCACTCGCCACTAACTGTAGGGATATCGAACGCGAGAAGCTGGTGGCCCGACCTCAAACTCGCGCGGTGGCTCCAGACGCGTGACAACAGGCGCAACTAGCTGCACAACTGAGGCAAACCAGGCTCAAAACGGTCGTCTATTCGCTGGCAGATTCAGGACCTGAACATCTGCGAGTCACACATATCGCTTCACCAGCGTATCACGGAGTATGATTTATAAGAGCTCTCGACGATTGTACACTATGTGTCATGATTGGCCAGCTTTGATGCCGGGGGTACTTCGTGGCTACTGATCCTCCGCTTCTGCGCTCGTCTCCTCTCGTAGCTGGCCATCCTCGACCTTGAAAACCTGAGACAGACATTCGGCCGGTCGTATCAACGGCTTCGACATCTCTACGCAAGGTCCTGCACACCCTCCGAACGGAAGATGGGCTACGGGCGTGTTGAATCTAAGTTTCGATGTGTTTCATTTCGCATCTATACAACTGAGCAGCAATCCATTATATTATACCCAAACCGCGCTCTCCAGCATTGTCCATTCCCTCACCTCAGCGCGCCGATAGAGCTGCCCGTCTACCACTCGATGATAGGGTTGAAATACTTGGCGATCAATCCCTGGTAGTACGGCTTGAGGTCCTCGACCTTTGGTGGTTCATCCGACTTGGAGTACAGGTCGTAAGCTGTCGCCCGATCAATCAGCCATTGCACGCGACACCACAGAGACTCGAGGACATACGATTGAACGCCCTGACAGCCTTCAACTGCTCCTCATCCCCCTCCGCCATGAACTGGGTATACGCCCCGCCCCGGTGCCACGGGTAAAACGAATGGTACCGAATCATCGAGAGTGCTTCCTTGGGCAGGGACGATTGCTCCTTCATGACGAGGTAGAGGTACTCGTCGTGGCCCCATGAGATCATGACGTTGTCGAGGCCGCAGTGGGGCTCGTAGATCCCGAGAGGGGTGTTGAGTTCCGGGTTGTGGTAGTCGGGGTTGGCTTTGACTGGGAAAAAGGTCAGTTTTGAGCGGAAACGCATGGAAATTATACGTACATGTTTCAGGATAGATGTTCTTGTCGCTAAACGCAGCGCCGACGATGAACGTATCACCAACGACATCGAACTGGCCCTCGGCTCCGTAAAAGTAAAGCAGTTTACCGAGGTCGTGAATGAGACCGGTAACCTGCATCCAATCCGGCTTGCCGTCTCGTCGGATCGCTTCTGCGGTCTAAGACGACATATTAACACGGAGTCAGAGATGTAGGAGACACGAGGACTCACCTGTAGCAGATGTTCGATTTGCGACACCTCGGTATCCGGATCACTCTCGTCGATCAACGTATTCAACTTTTCGATCGCTTCCCACACGCCCATCCGCGCCCGCGACGTCTCCCGGAATTTGCGCCTTGCCTCCAAGTTGAAAGCGAGCGTCTGCTTGGCATGCTGCTCCGCATAAAAGTTTTTGACCCTGTCGCAGGCGGCATCGTAATCACGGAACTGGTCCTTGTCCTTGGACGCGTCGAATTTGGAGTCTTCGTCGTACGAGATGGCGGTGGCAGCTTGTTTACCCTTGATGACGTTGACGTCGTCGATAAGGTCTGAGATCTCCTCGAGGTCTTGCCCGTTCAGACGTTGCTGCTGCTGCTGGATGACTTCTTGTGTTTGGACCATGGTGAATGGAATGGGTTTGTGTGTGGGTGAATGACGAATACGAACATGGTGGGCAGACGCAATGCTTATATCCTCCTGATGAAAAGTCGTTTCCGGTAGAGGCTCCGACTTGTCCAATCCACGTCGGTGGAATTGACGCAAATCTGAATGCTTGACGGGAGGATGTCGATAATCCAGCGAGGGAAGAGAGAGAAATGGGCGTGACCAGCGGCAATAGACGCGGCGGCCGGGAAAAACTCCCCGAGATGTTTGGACCCGCGGGGCATAGGTATAGCAATGTGGAATTGTGGAATTCGCCGTGAACGTCAAACTTCAAACCTCAAGGACAAGGAAAGACATCACGACGCAGCCGCTTTGCACGAAAAACCTCACTAGACCTGAAGCGAAGGAGAACGCAAGAAATCTCCGAAAGCGCCCCCGACTCAGCGCCGTTTGTTGCGCGGAATCGCATCCCAATCCCGTCGTCGTTCGGACCACCTTCCGGCATGCAAGCATGATTCTCGCTGATGACAATCCCGGTGTCTGTCATCATTCCAGCATCTGACAACGACATCGTCTCGACAACGCAATATGGCTACCACCGTTCTCCTCGTCTTCCGAGGACTCGTGCCTTGAACCCGAAAAGGGGAAGAGCTTCCGCTTTGCGCCCGGACCATTCTGGAACCCACCTCTAGATCCGGATAGAGGATGGTTGCAACGTCGTCGATAAGGTGAACTTTCAGTCCTATATAGAGCTCCACGTTGCTTGGCCGGAACTGACCCTGCGTCGTCAGCTCACTTTTCTACAACTCCAGAGATCTCCGATCCGGTCGAGCAAGTTTGCGCGAGTAGGACCGATGGAATCATGTCGCTACGCCTTCACCAAACGACTTCAAGCTCTGGAAAGGAGAAGTCAACTCTTTTCGCCGGCGAAAGAGGGTCCCGTGATTCTGCGTTGGCATGGAAGTTCGGAATGAGGCGGTGCAACGGGGGAATACATAAGTAGCGTGAGTTCGTGTTGGAAGGCAGACCCGTCGTCTCGCTGATCTGCCAACGCTATTATAGTTCGCATTTCATCGCTTTGCTTGCCCCCTATTGGTGCTCTGCTTTCCTCCTCTGCAAAGAGACGAGGTAAGCCGACAGCTAATAGTCCGTGTACAAGGCACTGATATCTCCCTCCTGTCTACAGATGATATCTGATCTTCCCCTCGACGTGTTCGGGATCATTGCCGAGCTTCTCGCTGGCGCTTTCGCTTTTGGTACATTGGCCAGTCTCAACATCGCCAATCACGTGATCCGGGACGGAAACGACACCCATCCTTCATGAGACGGTCATGTTTGACTGTGCCGTCGATTGGGCCAACGTCGGGATTGGACGTAGACTAAGAAGGCGGAAAAGGATTCTGCCATCCAAGTCTAGCCTGGCTAAAACAAAGTCAGTTGTTGCAGCTGAGGCTCTTGTTTGACGCTGACGATATTTCATGTCTCTCTGCAGATACTCTTTTCAGCTGCGCCGCTGCACATCGGATTGCCATGGGAACCCATCAAGCTGGATCTACCGAATGTCACGACTACGATCATAGTCCAGCAGCAGAGTGACATCAACTCCGTACCAGCTTGCACCATATTTCTTCACAAAGCTCTGTCCGCATCCACCTTGCTCCACATCATTTGCAAAACCCCCGTCAAAGTCATCGTGGAACTTCCAGACCGCCGTACCGGCCTGGTAGTAAAGCCGATAGCAGTCATTGATGTGAACTCGGTTCATGGGGGTTCTCCTACCCAGCTCGCATGATTGGACGATGGGCATGAGGATTGCGAAGCTTCCTGCCGGAAAGCAAGTCAACCAATTCCTCGATATATTCTGGAGCTATCGGACCGTTGCCTCAGGCTTGTACAACCCCAACAGTCGGCTGGGCGGATCTACGAGCAACGGCTGCGATACTGTTCCGAAAACTCCTGGTTTGGCGAGAGCTACTACAGTCTACAATGTCCACCTACACATGGACGTAGGCGCGTTCAGAAATTTCGTCGAAAATCGTGCGTACCGTTCAGCCATTGCCGCTGAGTTCAGTGCTTATCTCCTCGTTTCGCAAATCAGTGTCTCGCCGCTGCGATGGCAATCCGGCCGTTCTCGCCAACCGCATATGAATCACACTCAACCTCAATCTAAACAAGCATGCCGCAATCGCCACTGTCGAGAGTATGCTTCTCTTTCTGGAGTAGCGGTTGCCGGCTCTCGACCAATGCCTTGTCGAGCGGAACCCAACGAAAGTGCGTCTTCGCCTTCCCTACGAGACCCAATCGGGAACTTTCCGATTTCCGCCAAAATCTCGTATCGCTATTAGCGCTGGTTAGCCTGGTCACCTCGCCTGGTCACTTCGCCTGAGCGTCTCAGCTTCACCAGCGAGGTCGTGAACTTGTCTCACACGATCGACCGGTCAACCCGACCTCCCCAGGTGGAAATGTCGAGGCAGAGGTTCCTCAATGGGATCCAACGTGAAACATGGCAATAGGAAGGTATCGCTCAGTGACATGGCCGAGAGTACCATATTCCTTTCAGCATATCGTCGACAAACAACACAGCTCTTCAGCACGCCTCCGTCAGCTGTATTCAGCAAAGGTGTCACCTCCCTGCAACGTGTAAATCGGCTCTAAAAGCCAACATACCGATATGTAGAGGGGCGAGAACCTGATGTTGTCAATGCATGTCGTCCATGTAATCCAGAGGCCGTCGCTGCTTTCTGGAGCTACCCCGCTCCAGCCTCGCTCATTTTTACGGACGATTCTCATAACACCTTACGGGAATACCAGGACGCCAGTCGCATTGATCAGTTACGTCTCAGTACATTTCAGTCCCTTGTCGTGTGTTGATGAGCTGGTGCATGGCCATGCCAGTGGTACTCCGACGAACTGTTCAATTTCGCCCTTGAAGCTTAAAGCTGCCCATAAATCCATGATGCTGACGAATACGGGTGCCGAGAAAAACGCCCGAGGTGTTTGAGTCCGCGGAAGGTTGGGTATAGCAGTTTGAGTTTGAATCTGAATCTTTCACCTAGGATATCTCCATGACTTGCGTTGGTGCGCGATATTTTTGGTTCACTGGGAGAATCAGACTTCGGCAAGCCTGGCGTCCTGCAGAGTTCGCGCAACCGCCGAAAATATTCGAATCGCCGTAACATCAACGGTGGGGTACGATGCGTATCTTTGGAATCTTGCCTCGGACCGGAATATAACAAGATAGCAGGGCCGACTCCGTCATTGACTGCTCCCAAGAGTCTCAGACTCCAACGCAACACTACAGTTCAGGAGTGTCGCCGGAGCATACGATCTCCTCGACAAATCTGCGAAATGAAAACGCTATGGCTGATCAGCTGGCTGATCTCGACAAGACTGAAACCTGGAAGCGCATGGACAGAAGAAGCACTGCTTGCAATTCGCCGAGGCATCACGAGGCTGGGTCGCGCCTTATTGTCAATAAGGGGGAAAGGAGATGTGTCGATAGGGTGAGGTGATGCCGTGACGTCCACGTCGACAAGAGCAGCAGTGTGAGTCTGTAATTGGGTAGGGTCTCTGATATGCTCACCCCCCTGGCACTTAGCAGGCGTCGATACATCCCATTGTCTGGCTCCCGTTCCAACAACCTGTATGACGAGATCCACTTTTCGGTGAGCAGGTTCCTGTCCTAAACATATCACTGCTGACCTATCTCCCTCCCTGACAGATGATTCCCGATCTTCCCCTTGACGTCTACGGCGTCATTGCCGAGTTCCTCGCCGGCAGTTTCGCCTTCGCTACTTTAGCCAACCTCAACGTCGCCAACCACTCGATCTGGGACGAAACGACACCGGTTCTTTACGAAACCTTGCTGCTGGACCGCCAAATTGATTGGGAGCGGTATAGATTGGCCGACGTCACGGGCATCGCACACGCCACCTTGTACAAGCATCTACCGCGGAAGTCAAGCTTAAAATACGTGAAGTGAGTTAATGCTATAAACAGTCTCGGTAAAATACTGATTTTCGAGGGTCTACCTTCAGATACTGCGTCCGCGTCAATGCTGAGGAAGGCTCACGCCCGCCCGACATCGGATTAGAGCTTCCGAATTTACTGGCTACACTGATAGTCAATCCACGATCCGTCTCCGTGCCCCGTTTTGGACGTCAGCAACTAGCTACTTTGCTGCTCCACAAACCCGTAACGACTTTCGCATTGCTGGGCGGTGTCTGCCAATGTCCTGTTCGTGGCATCGTAGACCTCGAGCCGAACGACGACCGATTCCCGGCATCTCTCAATTCCATAGTTGAACCAATGGGAGCGATAGCGGACGTCTTGCTCGATCGAGATGGCAAGCTGCTCGCGTCCAATCAGAATTGGAAGACCAGCGTTCAGGTTAACATCGACGTCGAGATGAAGGAAATTCTCGGTTCCTACGAATCCCTTTGGAGTTATTGGCTCTATCCGGCGGGCGTTGTGTCGCGGATACCACTCAAGCCGCGCAGACCGCACGGATTGGCGCATGTTCGCTCTCGTACCGAGCCGGACAAGTTGATTACTTGTTCAAAGTTGTGCCGGGAATGTCAGAATTCGAGTTCCGGATGAATCGAGACAGCTTCCTCAAGTTTCTCCGCTGGGTATGTCCATTCGCAAACAGCCTACAAGGACTCCCCTCCATCGCTAATTCTGCGCCGTGACACAGTTCTTCGCGGTGTCTCTCGCCAATCCCGTCATCTTGGGCAACCATATCCGAGTCGATATCGAAGTCTGTCCGGAATACCCAACCTTCATCGAGATTGCGGCCTCCCTTCCGGACTTAGAATTCGACGTCTCTCAAATCAATGAACGTCTGCACGAAGCTGATCACTCGGGCGTCTTCGAAGGTCTGGTCCTGCCTGACCGGAATCTTATTGGCTCCGGCGAACCGTATGCCGAGCTTGCAGTCGACATTGGCTTCGACTATTCCGGTGGCGATTCGTTATGGTTCTTCAGCGAGGTGTTTGAGGCATCCACCATGCGGCTTTCCGACAGCCGGCGCGGCAAGTCACGACGTGCTTTCCTCGATGCCGTCCTTGCGGATGAACAGGACGGCATTCCGGACGACATCGACCCCAGTCAATGGCGAACCTGAGTTGAAAATTGTGGATTGTCTGTCCTGCGATTCGATGGTGTAAGATGTCGCCCTTCAGCTGTCTATCGTGACCCCAGGCGCCTCACCACGCCCTGTATGCGTGCGTTTCCCTGTACGCTGGTATGGTTGTATTGAGCTATGAATATCATGTTGTGCCCAGTCATGGGCGATGCAGCTGGCTTGGCTTTCGATTGGTAAATTCCAGTTAAACGCAATGATACTGCCATCGTAGACGATCTCGTCGCTGGCTGCTGTTCGCCGTGGGACCGAGTTGGTTCCAGAGACACACACCGATGATTTATAGGGTTGCCATCAAGACAACCATGATGTTCTCTTGGAGCCTCATGCTGCTACATGCCATCCATTACGCCTGCACTTCAGACAAGCGACCACGAGCTATAGACGTCGATCCTTGTCTCTCCCGCGCAAATGCGATCACATCGGATCAGAACACGACACCCAAACGATAACCGAGCGGATCATGTGTCAACCTGAAACGCACACCGAGTTACTCCGGGATGATCGTCGCTCCAGCTGTCGCTCTCCGGTGGCCGGTCCTTTGGGCTGGAGGGTATAGCATTCTGACACTGATACGACATGGGTAAGGCCTTTGGCTATCTCGCTATCTCTGCTATGCCTTCCACCTATCATGCATCTACTTCAAACTCCTACACCTGCCTTCTATCAACCTCCTTCGGAATCCGGTCCGCCGGAATCCAACGCCGGAGCTTTATCTTCCAGCTGTCCAACTCTGGTCAAAGAAGAACCTTGAAACCCTATCGCTTCGCTTATCGACCGATTGGGTTGCAGCCAATCAGATGATACCGGCCAATTCAGGGGGATTAGGTAAGCAGAATTGGGGCTGATTTTGGTCGTTGGGAGTCGCTGTTTTTGTTGTTGGGGAGAGGTCAAGGGGTGGTCTGAGGTGCCAACAAGTGTGTCTGGGAGACATAGATGACCATCTCCCAGCAGCAGAGGAGCAGCAGGAAAGCAGCAGCGACGACCGGAACCGCTCGCTATCTCGACAGCTCTCGCCTCGTCATAGCCCTGCGCGGAAGCGAAAGCACCCTTCTCCACCCTCGTTCTCTCCCCACTGCGGGCGATGCGCTTCTAGCTTCCGCCACTTGCCAAATTTGAAATCCAGCGCCGCCCGAACGCCCGACCCAGGGATAAGCCCTCCTTGGGCTGAGCTGACTCGTCTATCAGGGCGGACATTCAAAACTACCCTGGTTGATAGCGATATCCCTTTTGGATTCGCTGTTTGGTTACCCAACCTCCCCTACTTAAACCTCTCTCGTCTCTACCTACGTCTTCCTCGACGTTTGGATATCTCTCTGCCACCTTCACTTGGTACTTTTTCGGTAAGTCGCGTCATGCGGTGCTGCGCCCTAAGAAGGCGTGGAGAAGATCGGATTCCTGACGCTTTCTCTTCTCTTTCCTTCGTTGGTATCTGCCTTTGCTTCTCTCTCGATATATTCCTCGCCTATCGACAACACATCCCTCTCCATACAGGTCTCGTGATAAACCAACAAACTCAATCTTCAAGGTGAGTTTCCTCTCGACCGTTGGAATTCGGGTCGGGCGATGTGCTGTCGAGATAAATCCGGTGAATTGGTGGGGAGGGTGAAATACGAGACGGAGGATGGAAAGGGGAGACGAAACGAAGACGAACGATACCCCTATCAAGCTATCCCACGACTTGGGTCGAGTCACACGACCACATCGCCCCGATCGCTACGTCATTGGTATTCAACATCGCTGACTCGTCCCTCCCGCAGATGTCTACTTTAATCCCCGGAAAGCGATCAGATCTTTTGGATCACTACATGGCCTTGCCCCAGGGTGATGCCATCCAGGCCGAATGTACGTGTCGTCTCCTTCGGCAATGTGCAACGTTACTGACCCCTTCCTCCAGACATCTGGATCGACGGTACCAACGGCATGCGATGCAAGACCATGACCTTGTACAAGGAGCCCAAGTCTGTCGCCGACCTGAAGGAATGGAACTTTGACGGTTCCTCGACCATGCAAGCTCCGGGCCACGACTCCGACATCTTCCTCCGACCCGCCGCCATCTTCAAGGATCCCTTCCGAGGCGGCAAGAACATCTTGGTCCTGTGTGAATGCTACAACAACGACGGTACCCCGAACGCCACCAACAAGCGTCATTTCGCCAAGAAGGCCATGGACTTGGTCGCCGACCAGGAACCCTGGTTCGGTCTCGAGCAGGAGTACACCTTGTTCGACGCCGATGGACACCCGTACGGTTGGCCCAAGCAGGGTTTCCCCGGACCCCAGGGACCGTACTACTGCGGTGTCGGTGCCGGCAAGGTCTACGCCCGTGATTTCATCGAGGCCCATTACCGAGCGTGTCTCTATGCCGGTGTCCAGATCTCCGGTATCAATGCCGAGGTCATGCCTTCCCAGTGGGAGTTCCAGGTTGGACCGTGTGAGGGCATCCAGATGGGTGATCACCTTTGGATGGCGCGATTCTTGTTGTTGAGGATAGGTGAAGAATGGGGAATCACTGTAAGTCGTCGCCCACTCTCGCCTGAATATATACTCATCTCCCCCTTTCAGCCTTCGTTCCACCCCAAGCCCTTGACCGCCGGTGACTGGAACGGTGCCGGTCTGCACTCCAACTTCTCCACCAAGGCTACTCGAACACCGGGAGAAGGTATGAAGGCCATCGAGGACGCCATCGAGAAGATGAGCAAGCGACACATGGAACACATTGCCGTCTACGGTGAAGACAACGACCTCCGATTGACCGGCAAGCACGAGACCGGTCACATCTCGGCCTTCTCGGCCGGTGTTGCCAACCGAGGTGCCTCGATCCGAATTCCCCGTCATGTTGCTCAGCAGGTGAGTCGACCTATACTCTCAATCTGAACACGCACTGACGTCGTCTCCTCTCCCAGGGCTTCGGTTACCTCGAAGATCGAAGGCCGGCCTCCAACGCCGACCCGTACGAGATCTCGCGAATCATGGTCGAGACCACCCTCATCCTATAGTCTTTCCCGTCTACTTCCAACTTCGCGTTGGATGTGCACGCGGACTAGGCCTAGTGACGGGCGTGTTGTAGCGTAGATCACTCTTCGCTGTGACTCTTTGGCAAAGGACCCTCGATTTCTCTACGTTTCTTCACTTCTTCCCTTCCTTGTTCACTCTTTACAACCATTGTTCTCGATCCGCGCGTTGGAGTGCGTCGTACGTCTCCTGGTAACGATGCACATCGACGCTCGGTACATAGCCTTTGGGAGTCAGTTGTATGGTCGCATCTCATATCAGCACCGAAATCAATCAAATCAATCTCATCGCTGCATCTTGTAGCTCATCCGGTTGCCTCGGAGAGCTCTTGGCCTCATCGGTATGGAAAAAACACCTTGTGCAGTAGGTCGAATTCTCTGTTTCTCTTGTCAGCTTGGATTTGGAGAGCCGAGGTGGACTCTCTTTGCGCCCCACGAGCTAAGCTTGGTGGAATCACAGGTGAGGAGTCGACCTGAATAGTCAATCGTCCGCTCATCGTCTTTCTTCACGCAGCCTCGGCATCCACGAAGGTCAAGATAGCTCGCGCATCTGGATATACACTGTGTCGACAATAATCGGCCGTCGCTAGGTCAAGATGAAGATGAGCGGTTCGCACCCAGGAGCCGTGGATTGTTGCTGAGTACGCTGGAAGAAAAATGAAAGACCTGGTACGTTCGATGAGAGGGAAGCGTCTGCACCGGCTTGACATCTTCGGGCAAATAGATCCTGGTATCCTGGTTCTGGTAGTCCTTGCGGACTTCGAAAGCACAGGGAACGGTGCTCTCGCGAGTTTGGTTACCCCTATTCGTGTGCGTCATGTGACTCGACGAACTTCCATCAATCGACCAATACGGCGGGTTTGGAGGTGCGGCATCACCTCTGCGTACGACGTCTTCATCATCGACTTGTCGTCAACATCGACCAACTATTAAAACGACACGCATTGCTGTTCGACATCGGACTCCCTCGATATCACGTTCAAAAACCTTATTCAAAAGACCGCAAAGCTTCAGGCATTCATACCGAAGATGGGGAAAACTTTGAACAAGATAGGAGGAACGCGCGCAAAGAAGACGGTTGACAGGGGATCCGCCCGTCATGTAAGCTCTGCCTCTTTCCCCGTGTCTATCGCCATTCGTCTGCGCCCCGAACTCTCGCTGATTGCTGATGTTTTACGACGCCCCCGTAGTCACCACCTATCCCCGTCGAGATCCTCGGAATCGTGGCCGAGCATCTGATCGGTCAACATGCCTTCGGTACCGCCGCCACCTTGAATCGAATATCCCGTGCTGTTCACGAGGAAACGCTGCCAGTACTCTACGAAACCCTGTTCCTCGATCGGCCCCAGGTGGAATACGGACGAGGTGCAGGAGCCGTCGGGTCGTTGTCATTGTGGGCGCCGGGCGGAGGGTGGGAAAAGGTTTCAGGTCTGATGCATACGAAGTGAGTTATGCCACTGCGTGAGCGTTGTGTCCCAGGCTGACTGCTCGAAACTTGCAGGTACATCTTCTACATCACGGAAAAGGAAGACCCTCCCGGGCTCGAAACGGAAAAGGAGGAACCGTTCAGCGGACTCAAACACACGCCTAACGTCGTGCTCACCATTCCCCTACGACAACGCGCTCGGGACAGGGAAGGCGATTCGTGTCGGATTCACGTTCACCGACCGGTATCCATGGCGACGGTGGTCAAGATTGCGGAGACGCCTATGTACCAGCCAATCGCTTTCCACGTCAGCTGTTTCGGGCAGTACGTTCAACGCGCGGTCAGGTACCCGGCAATCATGGACAGATCGAAAGGGACATTGAGCATACGCCTATGGGATTCAACACCAATGACCTGATCGAAGGGCATAACTCGGATTGCAAAGTCGACGTGCGAAGACCCCGTCTTCGTCCTGCAGATGCGATCGGAAACATCCACCTTCACGCAAGGGCATACCTGCACTCGAGATCACCCGTTCACTTGCAGCCGTTCACCGCCGGCCTCAGCTTGTGGGATTGCAAGCTGCTCGCGGACCAATCGCAAGTCGGGAGCGCGGAAGCGGCAGAGCGATGACGACGACAGCAGTGGAATTGCTCGGGCTGTCTTGCTGTCATCGAGACTACAACGACCTTCTCAGGAGGGAGATCTTCGCCATGCGGGAATACGACCGAACGTTCAAGCCGGAAGCCGTCTGCGCGTATCGAAAGATGTATACAAAGTGGCACTTGGACTTGAGCCTCAACCTAAATGCGGTAAAGCTACTCATTGAAAAGGTACGTTCTGTCGGGTATGATGCGTGGAGAAGGGTTTGCTGACCACGCATCCCTGATGCTAGCTCGACCGTGAAGCCATCCATCTTCCGAGGATATTCCAGAGCCGTATACACACCACGATTCCCGGAACCATCGATCTAGAAGATCTTCATCGCATCATGGACCGCTTCCGCGAGATCTACGTCCGTGACCCGTCCTCAATGTGGCGCCTGCCGGCTAGGGGATGCTGTGCGCACGTCATCGATATTGATGCGACATGCAAGGTCGTCTCCCCTGGAGCCGACTCGAATGGAGGGACAGGCAAGGCGCGAGAGGCAAAGTATGTGGGTATCATGTGGCATGATCATCATACCGATGACGGGAAGATGCAGGTTGTTGCGGATGCCTACGAGAAGAAGGAGGCCAGTCGCCATTAGGGAATGAAAGGGGAGGTGACCAAGGGGGATGCATTTGGGTTTGCGATGATGGCTGGTGGTGGCGGGGTCATCTGGGCATGTGGAACGCTCATTGGTTCCGGGTTTACTGCCGTTCAACGTGGCTGTCCTGTGCCGCTCCCGAAAGGCACACAACATGTGGTATCTGTTGACCAGTATGAAGTTGTTTTCTGTGTAAGCCGCGGGATCTCCGACAGTCATCGTCTCCGCCATAGCCGCTCCAGTGCTTAGATCAGCGTCCGTATTCACACGGACGTCTCACCCATCTGTGTCAGTGAGCGGTATCTTGTGAGAGGGAAAGCTTGGGTTCATAACCGTTTAGAGCCATCGCGCGAAACCATTCCGCTCCCTGACGCCAGACTTGTTCCGTCTCGTTGCCCCTAGAACTATCCCTAATATGACGCGGCGGCCCTCTGTCAAAAGACTATAGGTTGACTGACATGGCTGCACGGCAACTGCGCTTTTCATTCGGTCTCTGTCACCTATCGAAGTATGACATTGTATAGCGTTGCCCTTCGACAGCAAGATCTGGCTCGTTGCCGCTCTTCCACACTGGCTCAAACCGCAAAGCTCGAAATCCGGGCCCAAAATGGCGAACAAAGCGAACAAGAAAGGAGCTAAGACAGCAGCAGGACCCACGGTAGACAAGGGCTTCTCTGTTATCGTGAGTCTTTCCGGTGATAGCCTGCTAGGAACTTACATGCGACCGTCTTTGAATCTACGACCGCGACTGATACTCTTCTTGTTGTGCCATCTTGCAGCCGTCGCAAAGGTTTCCCACCGGACTACTTGGACTCATAGCAGGGCATTTGATCGTACAACACCTATTCGGCACCGCTGCTAGTCTCAATCGAGTTTTCAATGCAGTCACCAAGAGACGCTTCCGATTTTATACGAGACGGTGTTGCTTGATTCTCCTGGTTGCATTTCAACAACACTTCGCACGCACGTTGAGCAGACTCCCACAAGCAATCTTGATTGACGAGTGGCAAATGGGAAAAGGTTTCTGGGTTGAAGTACACAAAGTGAATAAAGGAAAAAGGAGACGCATAGATTAGAGATGAGCCGAATACTGATCTCCCGTGGTTGACAGATACGTGATCTACATTACCGACAACGACAAGCCATTTGCCAGAATGCTCTGCACACCCAATATCGCTCTTGCCATCTCCTCACCTTCAGCCGCACGCTTCAGACAAGGCGACGCACGCCGCATCCACGTTCACAAGGCCGTATCTATGGCTACTTCGGTTACAATCGCAACTCCTCCGATGCATCAACCCTCCGCCGACCATCAGTCGTGCAACAAACGGCACCGGCGTCGAGCGCCTCGGAAGGCCGCCAAACTTTTGATCTCCAATCTTTACCCGGGCTGCGACTTCGATAGTGCTCAAGACCAACTTCGTCCTGCAGATGCGATTAAGATTAATCTACCCTCATGAGGGTGTCTACCTGCTTTCGCAACCAACACGCCCTTGCCCTACACTTTGCTGCGGTCTCATTTTGGGGAAAGCTACTCTGATATCTGATCAAGTTGGCGGAAGGGAATCAGCAGAAGCGCGAACGAGAACGGCCAGCGAACTTTTGGCGCTATCGTACAGTTCCAGTAATTCGCGTTCGAATGCGTTATTGGAATTTGAAACTCTGGCAACAGGGTCGAACCTTCGCTTTGGATTCAGTCTGCTACTCCGGATGTCATGAATGGACTTCAGACCACTATTGTTTCGTTATACGTATCCCAATCGTTCGATACAATCCGGGGTTCAGTCCTACCTCCCTGCTTGACACCGGAGGCGGTATGCCGAATGGTATCTGGAAGTGAAGCTTGACTTGAACGCCACAAAAATAAATCTCGTGTAACAAGCTTAAAATCTGTCTCAATTCCTGATATGTGGGAAGTTGTCGACACCCCCACCGCTTCAAGACTGATCCGGCAATCTTCCGACCATTTGCCAAAGTCGAGTGCACACCACGATTCCGGGAGTTATCAGCCTGTTCGAACTCAAACGCATGATTCACCGAATCCGGGAAATGTATATGCGAGATTCTGCGTCTTTCATTCGCCTGCCTTCGCGCAGAACTGATCCCATCATCTTCCGAACTGACGCCACAGGCCCGTCAACAACGTCCCCGACATATCTAACCGACGAAAGAGGAAGATGCAGGAGCCAGCAGCTCGACGTATCCGGGATTCTTCGGCATGATCATCATTCAGAGAATGGGCATATGCACATCTGGGAGGAAAGTAATTAGCGGCGACCAGAGGAACGCGAGGAAATGAAGGATGAGAGAAATTATAGCTCAAGAGCAGGGTCTCTTCTTGAGCTAGGTGGCGCACCGAAGGTCTGCGACGGAAGTCGCGAATAGCTACTTCGGTGTGATAAGTCTCGGAGAGTGAACCTCTCGATTTGAGCGGCTTGTTCAGCCGTCTATCAAGCTATATCTCATGCATACTTTGCGGAAACCTGCGCTTCCGGCTCGACCGTCCGACCAGAAGCGATGTAGGCGGCTTCAGATACAGCGAGCGTACGGGGAACCAGAACGTATACTTCCGTACATCTACCATTGGATGCTTGGTTCCTCGCGCGAAGCAGAGGGGCTGAGAGCGATACAGGTTGCGGCAAGGATAGCGATGGGCCATCTGCGTCACGTCATTTCGCTTCTGCATCTTGAGGTCCGAGCAACGTCGTTGAACAACGCGACCGATTTCCCCTCGTGACTTCCCGAGGGTATAATCGCAACTTTTCACTGGATCGCTGAATGGCAAGATCCCAACTTCTGTGACATGCTTACACGTTGACAATCCTCGAGTCTGTAATGATTGGGTACCACATCTGGATTATGGTTCGCCCACAGATATAGATGAGGAAACCTCCGCCAGTCGTGATTATGACATTCGCGTTTGTTCGATTACGCATATGCCGGTCCTGCCAGGTATTCCAACGTAGACCTCGAGATGCCATGAGTTACGCAATGCCAAATCTCAAGTGGGTTTCCTGGGAAGGAACGCCAGAGCGAGCAGCACAATGACATGCGCGCCAGTACACAGCGCATTTGCCCAGTCACTTGACCCCTCGCTGCAAGCAAATGCGACTCTTCCTTGTGATTAAATCTCTGGTACTATGTCTCTGGACGCCGTTGCTTACGGTTTTCTATCAGCATGAAGGAGCTCAAGCCGTTGGCCAAAAGAGCTGTACGATGGCAATCGTTATCGGCGGGATCTCGCAATCGAACTTCATCTTGATAGTGTCTTCAACTGCAGGCTCGGCGGGCTCAACGAATGACGCGAGAAACTCAGATGAATTGGAAGCGTGGGTAGAGCTGCATTCACTTGCGCTGGAAAGACAGGCTGTCTCTTTCGAAGTTCCCAAGAGAGTCGCCGGAAGGAGATCATTCAGCGGATACGCCTACGCGAGCAAGGCCGGGGCAACGTCTATATATGCTTCAATATTGCTGGTGCTAGTCGACCATAAGTCGCAGGCCCTTGCTCCATCTCTCGAATATAGATTGAGGCTGCACATCCGGTATTGCCGAATTATTTAAGCTCAAATTAAGAAGAGACCAGATCACGTCGAAGTGCTCGATAATTATCGAAGGAGCTGAGATGATAGGTGATTTTGACCAAAAAGAAGGTCTAGGCGAACTATTGACTCCTCTGAAGGTGCTTCCCCGCGCATCACCTTTCGCCTATGGCTACTGGGTCGAATTATGAGTACCCACTTGTGGAGTTGTGAGTTGAGTCACTGAAGAGCCGAATCGCTTCACCCAATAGTCGCCAGGCGACCTAGGTTGGCAACTGACCTTCCCCCACCCTTCAGAACCAGCCCGTCGTATAGCTGTCGAGGTTCTCGTATCTCCGCCATCGTTAGTGGTTGGCCGCAAATAGTATTGCCCGGACGAGGTCTTGAACCTACGCCGCTCATCGAACGCTCTGTGCGCAATGAAAGGACAATCAGTCTTGGCTTTCCCACTAAGCAAAATGGACAGATTAGGATTCGAAGGTGCAGGCTGTGTTTCATAGGCAAGGGAAGATTGGACATGATTCACAGCGAAGTCGATGCGATGAGAGCGAGAAAAGCGACACGATACTAACGCCTTTGTGTCTTTCGATGTGTCGCAAAAACATCCATGCTATAGCATCCTCCGAGCGAATGGTATGTGCCCATCAGTCTCGCCTCGTCAGCAAAATTGGTGCAGTGATGGACTTATGGGATTCTTCTTCTGACAACTCGCGGGATCCGATAAGGTAGAAAGATGCTACTACCCCTTCGCATCGCTACATGGCGATGTCAGTCTGATGACTATTTGGCGCTCAAGGATCACAGCTTCGGTATTGGTTCGAGTCCGAAACAGGCGTCAGTATCGCGGCCATAGCGAGATGCGCCGTTTTTGTCACTTCCACAGGTGATCTCTACTGTACTGATCGACAGATCCGATACCCACAAAACTTTGAAGCTGCGTACCACCAGACATCGCGCTGTTGCAGACGCCTCATCCTCAGTCCCCTCCCGGTCCTTGGTTGCCAAGGAGAAGGAGAATGCAAGAAATTCCGACTTTGTCGTCCAGAAAAGTCATCGACGGATGGTGCTTGTCGTGGACAGCATTTGAAGATGATCTTACGGAAGTTCGCGACCCCAACTGAGCACAGGTGCGTACAAGGGGAGGCGAGGTGGCTGGCAAGATATTGAGCGCACCTAACGACTCAGTGACAAACCGCAAGGCGAGTGCTGTGTGATTCGTAAATCAGTAGACATAAGATCGAAGGAGAGCGACAGACCTTCACTTGCGTGACGTCTCGCCCTCATCCGGTGCATCGACTGCAAACGATGCGATGTCAAGGTGCAACGCGAATCCCTGATACAACCATTCCAATATAAACTCATCCAAAATACCTCAGGCGAGAAACCTCAGCCCCGCGAAGCCGATGTTCAAAACTGTCCCTATTAGGATTGCCATCTGTTACAGCCAGATCAGCAACTGCATCAACCAGAACGCAAGGCGTGACTTACCTGTGTTCGCTGCCCGAATACAACCCCCGTCCGCCAATCCCCTCCAGGTAGACCACGCAATCCGAACATATTCGACACATCCGATGTTTCAGCCGGACTCTCGTGATTCGTACTGGCTGGCGCCGTGGAATTATCTCCGTCGGGATGGCGGTTATCTGACCTGTCCGTCCAGTTGAGAGGTGCGTCGGCACCTTCGAGCGGTTCGAAGAAGTTTGGTGATGGGATTTCACGGAAGAAGAACCAGGGGAAGAGTGGGAATAGGAAGCCAATGAGGATGCCGTGGAATATCGAGGAGTAAAGACCCTCGTTGACGGCTATGAGGAAACGATCAGGGCGGGAATTGCAGAGAGTTGAGGGACACTCACTTTCCGCCGTCTCATTGTTAAGATCCCCCTCGATCCACTGTTCTTCCAATGCCCGCACATGCTCCTCGTATTCATCTCCGGTAGCGCCTGTCCCGATGAAGTCGTCAGGTACCTCTTGCCCGCGCGAGAGGTAGAATTCTCGGCGCATGGCGGCGATCTCTGTTGGGGTGAAGCCGGCGTCAAGCAGAGAGTCAAAGCCGCGGCGGTTTGGAACGGGATCCTGTGGAAATCGTTCAGTGACCGAAGAGCGGAAACAAGGCGATTGACATACTTGCTCATCTGTCGCCTCTGCATCCGTCGCTCTATCCTCTGCCTTCGCTCCCACGACGCAATGTAACCACACCTTCTCCTCCCTCACTTTCCCCTGTCCTTTCCCGCTCGTCGTCCCATCCTCTCCGTCTCCCGCTAGTCCTCGAACGACACCTGCGATACCGATATCCTCCGCGTCCTGGCGCGATTGCAGCCTGTTCTCGAGAGCTCGGAGCCATGGTAGGAGAAGGATTCCGTCGGTGAGGAGTCGGCCGGAGTGAATGAAGCGAAGAGAGTTGTGTTGTAAGGTTGGGCGAAGGACGCGGATCTGCGAAGGGTTTGGTTTAGCGATGTACAGGTGATTGCGGAACCCCGAAGAAGGAACGGGGGAAATGCAAGGATTGCAGCACGTCATCTCCCGTTGTCCTTCCATGGTCCCTCGCATCCAGCTGTCTGCGTATGTCTCCGCACGGTAGTTCCCTCGTCGCTGTTCATGGATTCAGTGCACCCGACCCCATGCCATGGGTCCTTCCGTCCGCATAGCTCTCGTCGTAATACGTCGTCAATCACTATCTCCAGTAACCATCGATGCACTCCTGCCTAGTTATTTGCATCTTGTCCTTGAAGTCAATTTTGGTGCCCGCCCAATACTGTCCCGAGTCGCAACGCGAAGATCGATTCTTGCCGTCACTCAAGATCGACTCCGACAGACCACGACGGTTCGGCTCCCTGTCACCGCGACACATCCCTTTCGTACTTGCTGTCTCCGCGAATTCTTGACGCCGGCCCTCGCTCGAAAGCGAATGGCAGGTTCTTTCACATGCCGCAACGCAATGCACCTTCGGAGGATATATACCAGACTTGCTGTCATCCCCTATCAATGGCAGTCCGTCTTGGTTCCGATCCTGATGACGCTGGTCGAAACCCATGTCTGCCACTTTGCCAGAACTCTGCCAAGATCATGTACATCGCCCTACGGCGAGCCAACACTGACGGCAGCTGTTGAGAATGGGAACAGCCATACTCCGATAGCCTTCCGGACCAAACGTCCAACTTGAACCGTTTCCCCCTTTCCGCCGGTACTTCTTCAACCGTCAACTAGGCCTCATTCAGAAACGTCCTTCTAGGACGGTATATCCTCTCCAAGCTCGGAATACACTCCTCTGCAGGCACGAGGCCATCCCACATTGTACATCACGCACTCCACCTCAACCCATCCCCAGAATTCCAACACACAACTCACCTTCTCCTTGACGCTCCCCACACTCTCCCCTTCCTCAACCCACACATCCAAATCACCTCCCTGATCACCCGTGAACCTAATCGTCACGCATCTTCCTTTCTCCTCTTCATCTTCTCGTTCGTCGTCGTCGAATGCACGGAATCCCCGACGCGGGGGTGTACTGGAACGAGATGATGAGGGGGATGGGGGTGCCGGGGCTTTGCCTTTGCCTTTTGAAAGTGTGCGATGTGTCGGGAGGAGAGGTTGAGTTGACATGAAGTGAATGTTGATGATAAAGAGAGCATAGAGATGATGATGCACTTCTATGAATTCGCTTTGACATCAGCAGTCCTGTTAGCCAACTCTGACTACCGGATTCGTCATCTGTTCACTTTTTCCGCTTATCCACCTTAGCTGAGTCTTGAAGTTGATGTTTGCTATCATGCTTCACCCTATGCTCTTTTTGCGTCTACACACATATGCTGCCATCGCACACCTTCCCTGCCTCATCGCCGGACACAGGACGTCCCGAATTCCGGTATCAACGTGAGTGCCGATAGAACGTCAAGGCGTCGGATCGCAGGCATTTTCAAGGGAAGGCATGGGCAAACGACAATCCTACGATTCGGACACCACAAAACTGTTGACGGGCAGGTGTAGAAATAAAGTGGGCTCGGGGCGAATGCAGGGAAAGGAGCGACAAACGCGCGATTACAAAAGTAAAACGTACGTTCTTCGTCTACTCCTTATCGCGTTCCTCATTGCTCATACTCATTGCGCCGCAGTCTTGACACCCTTCTCAAAGCCGGTCTCTAATGAAGAACTCTCCCGTCACGAGCCGAGATGCCTACCCATTGCGCAGTCGTAAAGTGCGGTGCGGATCCGTTCCTCTCAAAGAGTCGATCGTTGGAGCCCAAAATACGACCGGAAGACATGCGCGAACAGTTCTGATGGAAAGCGCCGCTTTGACGGCTGTGGGAGCACAAACAGTCAGTAAGAGTGTCGTCGACATGGCTCCATCGCTTATGGAGTTTCCCCTTCTCTGTTCCCCTTACCGACAGAGAGACTCCATCCTGCCTCCCGAACTCGTCGACATCATCGCATCCTTTTTATCCCACGACAATGCATATCGTACCTTGGCCAACTTGTACCAGACATGTCACACCCTTCGGGATGCAACGCTGAAGACGATGTACGAGACGTTGGTGGTGGATGACGGCAATTTCGAATTCGCATCGGCGTTGACGAATAAGCGATATGATCCTCCTGACTGGTTCGAGCATGTCAAGTTGGTGGCACCGATCACATCGCTCTCCCTAACGCTAACGGCTTCATTTTCTAGGTACCTCGTCTGCGCGGACACTATCGCCACGCCTAGCACTCTCCTCCACTCCCGACTCCCCTCCCTCTTCATGACAACAACCTTCGATCAGTCCTTCACCTCCCCTTCTCCGGGCTCATGCAAGATTCATCTCCAAAAACCCGTCTCCAGCCGAACAGCATTCTCGCACATCCTCACCATTCCCGTCCGTTACGCGAAATACGACCATGCACGGTGCGCGAAGCCCTCGCCGAAGAGGTCAGTGACGGGGTTTTTCACACCGTGCCTTGCGGAGATGGAGAAGCCGTTGTTGAGGAAGATTGCGACTTTGGCGTCTCTGAAATGCGACGACGGCGCATACATCTACGCGTACCCGGCTTCGGACGAATGGCATACTCATATCCGGCTTCATTCTACGCGGCTACCTTTCTTTGAGCCGATGCTCATTTCCAATGAACGCGACGTGGATACCATGATGGAACTCCTCAAGATCCCCGAACGACATCCCCGACCAGGGGCGGTGAAGGAGGTCGATGACCAGTTGTGGCGCGAGTTCCGGGATAGGAGGGGGGATACTTGTATGGGGAAGGAGCGGTATGATTCGCGGACTTGGGACGTTGAGGGAACGCTGGAGGGGATGACGTTGTTCGTCGACAAGGTATGTCTGGGGATTTGCTTCAGCGTGTGTCTTCTTAGAAGCTGAGCTTTGGCTCTACGTCTTGCAGTTGACGGAACTCGCACCGACCCATCCAGGACTCCTCTTGAATCGGCTGCATCTGCTCGTCATCGGTTCCCACCCGACCGATGTTATTTCCACCCTTCTTGATCGCCTGTACGTCACCTACATCGCCAACGTAACTTCCTCCGCCCAGGTCATGCCGTACGACCCTCGTCCGCCGCCCGGGTGGGGAAGAGTACTCACGCTAGCGATGTATGAGGGTGCCATTGGCAACATTATGGTGTGTCTGCGAGAGACCGGTCCGGACTTCGGGAAACAGGTGGTTGATGATCAAGGCGTGTGGTATCGGCGAAATGACATTCGAAGGGGTGAGGAGGCGTTTCAGAGGGGATGACGGAATGAATTCAGGTATGGCAATATAGAGGAGTGATGAATGGCAGGCGACTTGTATGACAGCCGAGCGTGGGTATCTCTCCTGCTCCGGCTTCACGCTGGAGATGACCCGAATACAATGGCCGTGAGGATCGAAATTCAGCGTCAAAGAGGTGAATGTCGGCTACTGCCTATAGAACATACATTACTGATGAGCGCCCTTTCGTTGCCCGAGTTACTTGAGTTAATTGTACAGTCAAATTGACGAAACATCTGGAACTTGCATCTTGCCGGGACCAACGGAGTCATCGAGAGAGGCCATTC
This sequence comes from Naganishia albida, assembly GCA_001599735.1. Classification (NCBI taxonomy): domain Eukaryota; kingdom Fungi; phylum Basidiomycota; class Tremellomycetes; order Filobasidiales; family Filobasidiaceae; genus Naganishia; species Naganishia albida. The sequence continues at coordinate 46,375 of BCHV01000014.1, read as the reverse complement.
TCCATGTTGGATCTCTCTTAGCACGGAGGATACTTTGATGGCGCATGTTCACCAACAGACTAGCATTCTGACACGATCTCTGTATGGCGGGTCACCCAGCACGGGTATCTTTGCGATCAATCGCAGAATTCAGTCACTTTGTCGCGTGCACGATCTCCTCTCCATCGCATCGACTTCGCTGCCAATCGCAATCACAATTTTGCATCGCTACCAGACCGGCCTGAACCTGCCGATTTCAATCTGTCCATTTTGCTTAGTGGGAAAGCCAAGACTGATTGTCCTTTCATTGCGCACAGAGCGTTCGATGAGCGGCGTAGGTTCAAGACCTCGTCCGGGCAATACTATTTGCGGCCAACCACTAACGATGGCGGAGATACGAGAACCTCGACAGCTATACGACGGGCTGGTTCTGAAGGGTGGGGGAAGGTCAGTTGCCAACCTAGGTCGCCTGGCGACTATTGGGTGAAGCGATTCGGCTCTTCAGTGACTCAACTCACAACTCCACAAGTGGGTACTCATAATTCGACCCAGTAGCCATAGGCGAAAGGTGATGCGCGGGGAAGCACCTTCAGAGGAGTCAATAGTTCGCCTAGACCTTCTTTTTGGTCAAAATCACCTATCATCTCAGCTCCTTCGATAATTATCGAGCATTCCGACGTGATCTGGTCGCTCCTTAATTTGAGGTCAGATAATTCGGCAATACCGGTGTGCAGCCTCAACCTATATTCGAGAAATGGAGCAAGCCCCTGCATGCGACTGTGATGAGCTGAGGGCCAGGAGATAATGGATTCGGTGCTCTCTTCGAATCCATTCAATAACCTTCGTCGCATATCGTCCTCCTCTCTTAAGTCCCTCTCTCCCCGGCACCGTGTCGAGACAAAAAAAAAATTCAAACGCTCAATGAGCAGCCATTCGAACTGATGCGCATGTTGCACGCCCCAGTAAGCTGATCTCTGTGTCATGAACCTTTGCTCGACGAACGTAGAATGTCTCTCAAAACATGCATACTCTGCTCAGATAATTTAGCAATCTTGTATCATGTCGAGGTGACTGACATCGAGCAAGGAATGGTTTTCATCACACCGGTCATAGCGAAGAACTTTCGTTTCAATAGCGAACGCTAATTGGAGGGACTTGTATTCTCGCTAGATGATCGCTAGATGGATGTCGCATGCTCTTGAAGGGTGAAATATCTGACAGGATGTGCAAGAAGCCTGCACCTTGCAGGACTGTAGAATCAGACTTAGATGATCGTGGCAGACGCTGAAAAGATTTTCGAATCACAGGCGCCGGAGGATCACAGAACTAGAAAGGTCCCTTCGGTTCCTCGTTCATAGCCCTCCATACTTTGGATACTTCTCTCACAACGCCTGGTAAGGCCGCATTCCATCCTCCAGCCGTTTCCTTAGCTCACTATTTGAGACCTCGTTCACCCAATTCTTGTACCGCCAATAGGAGTTGACCCTATCCCCCTTGTCTCCCGCAATCAGACTCGCGACTTCCATCCCTAGACCTCTGTCCTGTCTGATCCGACCTTCTCTCCCACGGAACAACAATGAAGTCGACGTGAGCACCGGAGGTCATTCAGCTTTGTGCCCACCCGGTGTCTTCCAAGGCGGTTCAGCCGATGTTACTCATGTATCGAGAGAGTCGCAAAGGAGTAAGCGAATCGAGGTAAGGGCCTCATTCGATCGGACTACCTTTGTAGTTTGCCCTTGGCTTTCCTTTCTCATTCATCGTTCTGCGTGAAGCATGTCGCCGGAAAACTTATATATGACAGGTAGGAAAGTGCCATTTGGCTATACATCCCTCCTGGCCTGGATTGACACATACGGCGAGCCTTAAATGACGGATCGACACAGATCGAAGTTTCAGCCAGAACTGGACGCCTTTTACAATCTGAAGTAGGATCAGCAAGCCTTTCATCAATCGTCGCTGTGCTTCAACTAATCTTTCCCCCATAGGACAGGACTGGATAACTTTCTCCGAGCCTTGACAGAGGAACGAGAGGAGATCCGGCGTGCGTCCAACCGAGAGCAACAGAGCTGCAGGACGCCTGGTAGCCGTAGGTCCGCTTTCGATCCGGAGAAATCGATCACATTGGGAATGAGGTTACAAGAAGCCATATGGTACACTTGTCTTAAAATGTACATCAAGGCCGAAATGAAGCTGGCGAGCGCGTACACAATTGATTCCCTTTTCGGAGACCTGCCTGAGCGTGTGAATGAGCTTCTGCGAAAGTGGAACGTGAACGATTGGACTTTGACGCTCAAAGGACTGGAAGGTGACTCAAGAAGTAATGTCTATGCGGCGTGGTGGCAAGCGGAGGCAGCCAGAAAGGTGCGCTCGACAGTCGGAACTGGGGATCAGGCTCCGGATGGCAACAAGACGCAGGAGAGCGTGTCATTGACGGACCGGCTTACAAGTGGTCCTTCGAAGTACAACTCTGCGTTCACGCTGGACACCAGTTCGCAATCCTCGTCCTTCGCATGACGTTCATTTCCTGCGGAGCAAAGTGCGTAGTGTATACTGTATGATAGTGCCTTTCGTAATTCCCACGCGGGCAATGCATCTATAAAAGTCAATCCCTCCTTCTGTATTGGATGCCGAACAAAGTCTCTTCACGAATGGCGTGATTGTGAGTTTCAGGCTGGCTATATTCTCGAGTGAACATTCGCCTCCGAGCAGCTCCGCAATGACAGCCCACACCTTGTGCGGCAGAGACGGCTGTGAAGGGCATAAACCAGTCGGTAAGGATGCGTGAACAGCACAGACTCGTCTCCCTCGCGCGTGCCTACCGAAAGTCTGAACGCGGCTAGCATTATGCTATCGGCAACCCCGCTGTAAGCATCATGACCCTTGTTGTCGTGATGCAAGGCTTCGGTATAGGCGTTGGAGCAGTCAACAGGGCGATACGCCTTGCCTTTTCAGACTGAGTGACTGCGATAGGTTTCTCGAGAGGCTTGCCTTATATGCTTGAACAGTTGCTCGACCTGTGAAGATTCTCCTTTCTCCAGCTTGTGCCCCAATTTCCCTTCTCAGAGACTTTGGGCCTTACTTTGCGACTCACTGGGTATTGGTGCGCAGCCGCGTTCGTTTTGAGGGGATTCGATCTGCTGAACGATGACTTGTATTCTTCACTCTTCCATCGCGCCCATTCCCGCCATGTTTCAATCAAGCGAGTCCTCAATTCGCGGGGCGTGGTGACAGCATCGGGGGTCGTGTCGTCCCCTACTATCTCTGATCTCTTCCGCCTCGCACTTGTCTGCGGCAGTCCCGACGTGCCGCTCCCGTCGACCATACTGACGAACGGCGTTTATTGCTTTGTAAGGAGAAAGAAGGCGTGAAGAGGTTGTGAACGAAGGCCGTGCGCAGAAAGAGATGTTCCGCGTGGGATCGTCGTTTGGGTTATAGAACCCAAGGGAAATCGTTCGCTCTTGCTGCGAGGTCGACGCGTACTGAGAATGGCGTCGAAAGAATGCTTTGCTCCTGCTGGGCGTCTTAGCCGCTGTTTTCAAGCGACAGGGGAGTGAGGTGTCTACCTAGGACCACAGCAAAATGGTCTCGTCAGCTTTCGATGATGCATCAGCCCTCTAGCTATCCAAGAGGCGCCGCGATCACGTGCCATAATGGGCGCAAGACACGAGCTGACGCCAGACGCGTCGTTTCCTATACCTACTTTACCTCGGCCCTTCTCTATCGCCTTGATAATGTCAGCAACTCCGCAATGGAACCAGTGCTCCGGCTGACAACTAGCATACAGGACCGGAAGAAGCTCAAGGCAATCTCCGAAGGCTGATGTCGCGCACGAGGATTATAAGCAAGTCGTGAGTCCACCGCACGTCATCTCCCAGTCATCTTTCTCTGTTCTCATCTCCCAATCTTCGACAATATACGTCAGAACACTTGCGTGGATGTGATGCTGAATGGTCGGTCAGGCTTGTTTAGACGATTGCGTGGAATGTCAGAGTCTAGATGTACATGTAAGTCGATATGGGGATGACGGTTCTGCACAGATGGCTGACGTCCGGCGTTTCAAGCCCAATATAGAGCGACGAGGGGGATTCGCGTGAGCACTTGAGGAGTCTTATAAAGCCTTTGGTACGTCTCTCACCTATGTCTTCGTGAATGGTGGTTCAATTCGCTAAAATGCACTTTCCCCTCGCCCTAGCCTGTCTCGGTCTCCTGGCCTCGTTCGTTAACGCCGCTCCTCCTTCTCTCGGACGACGCAACAATGGCGGACATCCTAATTCCATCAGTCCTACAACAACGGCTCAGGCGACAACGAGGACCGTCACGGCCAATTGCGCGACCGCGACGGCTTCTTCGGCAGTGAGCAGCGGAACGTCGTACGTCCTCGTTGTCTCGAACGGAACGCTTTCCGGCTTGGTACCCGCCGGCTCTGGCGGCGATGGCGCCATCACCGTATCCCTTCTCAGCCTTGAACCTCAAGCCGGCACCAACTCGGACAACGCGGCCTTGACGTCTTCCTCAGGTTCCTACTTCATTCCGACGACTTCGGACGCGTTTTTCATCCGCAATGAATACGGGAACATCACCGCTGACAAGATTTCCGTCCTCGGTTCGACCTCTGTGGTCCCGTCTTCAACTTCCCCCGCGGCGCCGACAGCGACCGCCGGAATCCTGGACGACTTCGGTGCCTTGTTTGACGATATCGTCGACGCCGCCGAGGACTTGGTCGATGCCGTCGTGACGAGAGTCCAGGATACTGTCGAAATCGTCGTTGACGTCGTGCAGATCGTCGAGGACGTTGGAGACCTGGTGGTGGAAGGTATCGAGGAGATTCTGGATGCTTTGCCGGACACTCCGTTGCCGATCGGACCGTTACCGATCCTACCGTTTCCGATCGTCCCGGTACCCACCTCTGGCCTTGCCTCGAGTACCGGCGCACCTGGACCGGAACCGACGCACTCGGGCGACAACCCCGCGTTAGGCGTCCGGCCGCTCAGGGGAGATTCGGCGGTGGTCGTTGTTTGTAGAGACGGTGGTGAGCCGAAGGGCGGCAAGAAGAACCATTGAGGGGTGTTTGCTATATCAAACTTTGTGTGAGTAGAGACGATGCCAGTGAGACTTGTGCTGATCTACGGTCTGTGTCTCTTGGTCCGTAGGTGACATCCTCTCCCCTTCCTTTTCAAAGCACGTCTATCGCGATACGGACTACTCTCTCCCTGTGTAAACAACTCCCTTTATGAATGGACAATACCCTTTGGAAGATTTCGAGAGGGATCGACCTCTCGCGAGCAGCCGGTTGCCCGTGACCAGTTTGGATGATTACTACTGTCTGCGGGGATGAAGTGTCGTGGTGGCAGTGAGATACTGTAGATAGACGTCTAATTGACGACGAAGACAATCTCCTGGTACTCAGCGCTCAGATACTCATTCATAGTCATCACGGTGTGGGTACTCGACGGGTCGATCACGTGCCATAATTTGAGCGAGACAAGAGCTGACACTCCAACTCTTATCCCATCGTCTTTGTACTTCGAAGCTTGCACTATTGGCCCAGCCCAATTGTCAGCAACATAACACTTTGCAACACGTTTCAACATCACCTCATGAGATTGGACCGACTGCCCGGCCTGGCGATGTCCACGCCGACGCCGATTCGCAGCATTCTCGGAGGTAAATATCGTCGAGCGGATTGCGCATAAGCGAGGTCATCCGTTCGTCATTCCTTGGCACGTTGCCTGACCTCGTCAGCGTCCACAGCGCGTCGCAATTGCTGTCTCAAATGAAATTATTGGGAGGCCGCAGAAGCTTTACAAGGTTTGGCGGAGAATAGAGAGACGTGTGAGTTCTCTGTTGCTTGGCCGCTGACCCGAAAGACGAAGCTGACGACGCGATGCCTAAATCTCGCTGTACGAGTCTCGCAAGACAAGGAAAGCGTCGTATAAGGTACTGTCCTCTCGAGCATGCTTCGAAGCCTTTGACCAAGGCAATCTCTCGCTGAAATGTACTTGCCAGTCGTCCTCGCGCTACTCGCTTTCGTGGGCTCGACTGTCGACGCAGCTCCGGCTTCTTACGCACGACGTAGTAACTATGTACATACCGCCACAGCCTCCGCCACACGGACGTTTGACACCAAAGCATCGAGTCCAATTACCACCGGCTGTTCGACGTCCTTCGATGGAACTAAATACGACATCACCCTCTCCTCCGGAACCATCATAATCAACTCCCACCCCACAGCGACAGCCCTTCCCGGACCGTACGTCGCCCCGCCTCCGGAGGATCAGGAAGAGGACGACGTCCTCGTGGTAGAGGATTATCCCGTGTGGTTGGATTTGGGAGGGATACATTCGTTCCCGAGGACCGGGGGGACGGGCAGTTCGGCGGCTGGGGCGAGTGCAACAGAGGGTGCTGCTGATGCGGGAGGTGGGGTGATCTCAGCTGATGAGAGTGGGGTTCCATTGGGCGTCATCACGTTCAATGGCAAGTTCCTCCCTGTCGGTCCGACAAGTCATGTCGCTGATTCACGGCGTTCGCTTCTAGGAAGTACGAATTCAGCTGAGACAGAGGCAGGCGCGGGCGGGCTGGTGACTGCGCATAATTCAGCTACGATAAGCGTGGTCACCATCAATGGTACGTTCGCTACGGCGTCCGCTCGGCTCTACTCCCTTACTCAGTCGACTCAATAGGAAGCAGGAATCCGAGCTCCAGAGGAGGTGATTCTGGCGGATTCATCGAGTATACGGGGGGTAGGATTACGACAGGCTCTATCACGTTTATCGGTACGTCTTTCCATCTTTCTTGTTCTGCCGGATGTGTTCCTGACTTGCGGGCTGTAAAGATAGTAGGAATTCCGACTCGTTGGATCCTGGTGCGGGCGGAGTCGTTTATGCGGATGGCGTGGAGAGCGTGATCACTCTCGACGGTAAGGGCTGTGTAGTCCATCACTGCCAGTCGCTGATTCGGTTTTGCTTACGGGCCGAATACGGGCCCGCGTCAGGGGTCAGCATCATCGACGTCCTACCTGAATCTCCCACGCGCACGGTATCTGCACCCGCCGGCATCGCGACGACGACTTCATCTCCGGTAGACTTGTTCGGCGCCTTGTCTGAGCTATTGGGTCACGACGCTCTGGGATATATTCTCGAGACCGCCAGGGGGAATATCACGTCGAATCCGGGTTATCTCTTCACGACGGATTCAAGTTCCACCATTGTGCTTGACCTCGTGACGGCCGACACCTGTGCGTCCTAGATGAGCAGCAAGGTTCCAGGACCGACACCGACAGAGAAGCGGGGATTCGGGGGGAGGGGTCGTCTGATGTTTGGTGTTGCGGAGGGCGAAAGGCGGTACGGAGGAAGAGAACTCTATCACGCAGCCACGGCAGGTGGTACTCAGGTCTTTCGGTTAGCGTGGTGATAACGATGTACTCGTATACTTGTAAGGCGTAGAGGCAGGTGATGCCGCAGTCAGTTTGGGAGTTCGCTGGTGAAAATGGCAGTGCCGCGCCTGTCTGTGCATGTACGCTTCAGACGGAAGGACCTCGTGATGCGCGGACGTACAGGAAGGTTCGGCTGGGACCTTTGGCTTTGACAAACGATATTCCTCTCGATACTCCGTCTCCGTCGTTCCGCTGTCCTCCCTCTAGAAAGCCAAGTTGGAATCTCACGAGCCGTCGAACGACTCCGTCAGATCGGTCCGAACCCATCGACGGACTACGAGATGGGTGGCAAACTTCTTTTGTACCGGTGCGACAGTAGTCCTAATGATGTTCCCGCTTGTTCCCCTTTGCCGGATCTCGTGGCCAATAGTCCGTAACGACCCGAAAGTCTATCTCATCAACGACGAAACAAACCGCGCTCGAAAGCCACCGGAGAATCCGGGAGCGTCATCGCCCCGATGCATGGTATCGCATCCGGATGGCAGTCGAACCCCGAAGAGATCACCTCGGTGGTGACAATCCGCTCCCAACGAGATAGGGAACCCGACAGCTGCGCAAAGTGAGCGTCTATTTCGCTGAAAACAATAGGAGAAGAGATGCTCCTGTCTCAGATTCGTTGAGCTTGGCGTCACGTGATTTGATAGGATGGGTAGAAGGCGGAGAGATAAGATTGATTGATGGATGGATGGCTTTGAATAACGTTTGGCAAGGCTGGGCGGATACTTTGGACGGATCAAGAGCGTGAAGGATCGAGTCGGTTGGATGGTATATTACCATCTATCGGAATACAAGGATGGCTTGGACGAAAGGGCAGCATTGCGAAACTGATACCACGGTGCGTTTTGTTAGAATCGTCTCCGCGAATTCCAGGAGCGCTGATGGGTGATTCTTGACAGACGCAACAGCTTGGATGTATGACTTTCCCGTCGATACGATGCTTCCCGGGGGGTATGTGTCTGAAAGCGTGAGCCAGGAAGGCAGGGTGGCGGATGGGAATGGTCAACCGGGCGTTTCGGATGTCGTGATCGTACGTACCGCCTTCGCTTTCACCAACACACCGCGAGTAGACGTGACACTGACCGTCAGCGGTCTTTCGCACAGGTCAAGACCGTCTACACTATCATCGCGGAACACCTCATCGGAGACCACGCATTCAGGACCGCAGCCCACCTGAACCTCGCCTCGCGGGCGATTTATCGGGAGACGTCGCCCGTCTTGTGGGAAAGTGTGTTTCTGGACCGAGGCACGTGTCGATGGGGTAAGGTGTTGCCTGGGAATCTGAAGTACACGAAATGAGTCGCCTCTCAATATCGCCGAACAGGACTGATCATCCCGCAGGTACTTCTTCCTTCGATCCCAGAGCCTCCCTCCGGCATTCCTCTCGGCAGCTCCAAACCTCGTACTCGCGGTCACCGTAGCAACACCCCTCATCAAACCCATCTGCATCCTCGCGCTCCACCGTCCCGTCTCCCTCGCGACGATCCTCACGCTCCTGCAGACCCCGCTACATCATCCACGAGCGAACCACGAGAATTGCGCTAGGGCGGAAGCCGCGTGTTCGAGAGGGTACGGGAAGGGCGGTCTGGCGGGCTTGCAGAGGGTTTGCGCTGGGGCGGAAAGGAAGGGCACGTTGAGGCCCGCCGAGGTGGTTTCCAGGGTGGATATCACGAACGGAGCGTATATCCATTCTTACGGGCCGGAACGGTTGATGGGTGCCAGGACGAGCGTGAGGTTGAGTCAGGCCAGTGTGGAGTATTGGTCGCCCCGGGCGCACGATCGCACGGGACAGGTCGCGACGGCTGTCGAGCTGTTGAGGGTCGCTAGCGTGCAGGAGACGCCGCTCGGCGCGAGAGGGGGAGTGGAGGGGGAGGAGTCGAGGTGTTTGTATCGACGGAGGGTGGAGATCGAGTCCGAATTGAGCTTTGATCCGAGTGAGGATGAGGCGGATGCGTTTGTGGCCAAGGTACGTGCCCGCGTCGACTGTCAAGAAGTGCAGGTGATAAAGTGTTCGTGGTAGCTACGATACGAGGCTCGTCGTTCGCCGTTGATACTCCAAAACAAGATTTTCCTCGCCATCCGTGGCCAAGTCGACGCCGGATACGACTCCCACTTAACCCAACGCATGCGCCAAGTCTACGAAACCGCCATTCACTCCCCCGACGGGTTGCCGCCGATGAACGCGGACGGGTATGTCGAGGTTTTCGACTGTCGCGCCGAGGTCGCGCTCGAGCCATGGGAAAAGAGGGAGGATCGCAAGGGGACGAGGGTCGAGGTCGCGAGCTTGATCGCTGTTGTAGAAGAGGGTGGCCTCGGATTTCATTGTCGGTCTGATGAGCGGTGAGGGTCGAAGAGATTGGGCGCGGGCAGGCACGACTTGCTCTTTCGTGACTGAGTGCGGTGTGCCTTGTAATGCTGTACGATACCGCACTGATAATCCGAATGATATGTCATCCTTGGGAGAAAGTTGGCGTTCCGAAGCGCGCAGCGGTCAAACGTTTGCTGATGAACGACTCGGCAAAGCCACCCAGAAGATGCGATACAGCTTCCCAAGTGCCCCCACATGCGCGAGCTTACATCTTGCGTCTATCGCTTGGTTATGCATGAACTCCTTTTGCCTTTTTCGCAGCTCTATCGCTTGGTCATGCAGTAACCCCTTCCCTCTCGCGACAGGGGGAGGGGCCCTCTGGGTATCCTCGGGTTCTATCCCTTGTGAGCGCCCCAAAGAGACAGCTCGATGCGAAACCCACTCCGGGTCGATTCGAGGTGTGATTCGAGACGGGTTCCTCCGAAAGAACGCCTGGCATATCCTGTATTGGAGGCTCATGCCATCTTCACGTTTTGGTATTACGGGAACATGTGTGTTGAGGACGCGCGGAACAGGGTTCATGGACAGCTGCTGTCCACTTTGCCGACCCGAGACGTCGATGAAGTTTCGGCATTTAGGCCTGTCCCTTGAGGGTTCGGCTGCGAAAGGGTTCACTGGGAAGCAGAGGTCAGCGCTGCCTGGTGTCCTTGACCCATTCGTGACGTACTGCTGTATCGGATTTCAGCCCGAGATGTTGAAAGTCAAAGACGCAGGCGTTGCGTTTCTGCGACGCGCGTTTTTCCCGGTACGTGCTATTGCCGCGACTCTCAGCTGCGACGGACAGCGTCGGACACATGTTTGTTGTGTTTTTTAGGCTGGGGATCTCCCCTACTGTCAGAGGTACTATCCGGCCATTTACCGAAAACCCAGCGCTTTCACGTTTTCACGTTTTCACTATTTCATTATTTCACCGTTTAATCGCTCGCCCTGCTCATCCTGTACCATAGAAAGCCCCGTTGTATGCCATAGTTCATGAGTATATATATGGGGACAAGGGAGCTCTGGCACTTCACACTGCCTCGACTCTCCACCCCTTTGATTCAGCTTAATAACCCGAAGCAGCCTCGCTCATCAACAGATCCGGATTAGCTACCCAACCGTTGACAGCTCGGCTTCAATTGTAGTCTGTCGCTCGCATTAAATACCAAAGTCACTGATCCCGCTATACGACTGCCTGAACGCGCTTACGTAAGAGCAGCGTGCCTTCTGACTCTCGACATAGGTCACGTGGTAATGTAGACGAGACACGAGCTGACAGTCTGACACCCAGCGAACAGTTGAATTCTCTATCAGATTTACGGTATGATATACCTCCGGATCTTCCCTGATCTGTCATGTCAGCAGTACCGCAGTCATGAATCAAATTTACACCAACCGCTTGCATGTCAGACGGCCCAATGAATTAGGCTTGTCACTGCGCAGGCTGAAGCAATATTCGCAAGCTGTCATCCAGTTCGTCTTTTCTTCTTCTTCGGTTCTTGTCCCTTTCGGGTTTCCGGTACATTAGAGGAACAGCAAGGTGATGAGGAGGGAGCTGGGTCAGCATATTGCCGGTCAGTCGGTCTATCATGTGTTCGCTGACTTGGACAAGGCGCTGACGCAGACGATCTCCGGCTTCACGCAACACTGCAGTGTCAGTATCCTCTCATGCGGTCTCGTCCAAGACTCTGTCAGCGACTTGGGGGTAAGCATCGTTTCCGGATTGCATAACATATCCCTGGACCGACGTCTTCGCGGCCACAATATCGGAAGAGCCACTGGAGTGCCCATAGAGGTAGAATCGCAGTATCCCGGAGACATACGCCGTTACCCAACGCATAATCGGTAAGTCATGATTCGTTATCCTCTCCATCGCATTCTGAGCTCATCCATGTCAAGCTGTGCGCAAGAGATAACATTCAAAGCGTCGGAGGCAATGCGTAACTGCGAGACGGCGTGGGTTGCTGTGAGTCGGTTTTCTGCGATGGAAGACTTGCATGGCGAAGCTGACGCAAATGTGTAGGCTGACCGCAGGAGGCGTATCGCTGGCCCAGGGGATGGAGTGGGTATAAGAGCTTGCGCATTCAAAGCAAGTACTCCCCATTCGATCCACCACCATCGCTCCAACTCGCCAACATGCACTTCAAACTCCCCGTCGCCCTCACGCTCTTCGGTCTCCTGGCATCGTTCGCCAGCGCGGTCCCCGCTTCCGTCGAACGACGCAACAACGGCGACCACCCGGCTTCCAGTCTCTGTACAGCGACGGCGACCAAGACGGCCTCGGCATCCGCGCCCACCGGGACTGCCGCTATCTTCGACCTGGGGCTTTTCGACCTGCTCTTTCAGATCGTGGGTGCGATTCCCCTTGATGTCCCGTTCATCGTGGACCCTTCGACTTGTAAGGACGTTTCACTTTTGTCTGAATGCACTATGTGGCGTCGCTAATTTTTATACAACTAGTGCGTACCGGTGGACCGTCCGTCCTCTTTATCGGTAAGTCGCCTATCTTTGGGCCTCCGGTCGAGCGTGAGCCGTTGCTGACTATGCTTCACTAGATGAGTCTGTTGTTCGCGACATTGCGGCGCAGGGCGCCACCAAGACCGTGACCGCGACGGTCGCGCCTCCGACGGTGACGGGCGGCTTAGCGGACTTGCTTGATGATCTCGCCACGGAGGCGGCGGTCGATATTGTCAACGCACTCGAGAGGACGCTCGACATCGTCAGGCGCATCTTCCCAATCCTTGTGGATTCACCTTCCGGACCCATCCGTGAGTGAGCGTCACATCTTTTATGCCCTGTCGTTGAAGCAAAGTTCGAATAGCTGCCCCTGTTATCGCGGACGCGGTGTCGTCGGCTTTGGCCTCGACCTCCACTGCCAGGGCCGGATCGGCGACTGCGACCGCGGGCGTGGATCCGGCTGACGTAGGTATCGCCGCGGGTTCGACCCTGTTTCTGGCGCCGTGGCTATTATTACTTCTTTTACTCTAAAGCGTCGCCCCTTCGTGCGGCGTCGTTCATGGACCGACCCGAACCGACCTGCATCGGTTTCGTATGCTGATTCACGACCTCTGTCAGCCGTCTGTCGCAGAATGTGGGCTATGCGAGGATCCGTTCTTTATATGCGATGTTACACCGTCTCTCGTTTGATGCATTACAACGCTGTACCTGTTATTGATCCGCTTGATCATTTGTGTTGCTTGATTCGTGTCGTCTCGGTTCAACCTGTTTTGTCGCAAGCTTGCACCGATGCAGATCGTGTGTTGCCGCTGTTTACGTTCGCCGGCGCTATCGCAGGTGTAAAGCACCGAGGCACGCCATTGTTCCAGAATACGAAAGTAACACCGCACGCGCATCTGGGCTACTCTGGCAGCCCCAGTGATGACGGGTTCATGCACCACCGCCAGAAGCATACAGCGGGGCTGCGACACTCCGGAAAGTCGCTGCGGTCGTCGCTCCGTTCAAACCCCGAGTATAGAGTAATGCCCGTTGCCGAAGACGCTCGCGGTAAGGCACATATTTATCCTGAAAGAGAGCCGACAACGATGAAGCTGGGTTGCGAAGCGCGGAAAGCGCCGGTAGTCTCTCCTCACCCTACCTACATGCCGTAGAGCCTCAAGTTCGCCCCTGTCATCGAGCGTTACACACACATCGGATATGAATATAACATCCCGACTTCCTTCATCCAGATACAATCACGCATCGACTTCTACTGCTGTCGCCCATGTCGTTGCTAGCGGCGCAATACCTAGGCCGGACACATGATCACTCGTAGGCCCGCGGTATACGCGTTCGACTGGAGGACGTCGCACGACAGGCCGATACCTCGCAGGAGCAAAGAGTTGAGCTCCCGGACGTTTCGAAAAGCGGGAGTGGGTAGTGAGCAGTCTTATCGCGAGCAGTCATGTCCTGTGAATGAGTCACGCCACTCGAGATTCGGTAATCTATACAAGTCTTCCGTGCACCGATTGACGTGGACCTCGAACTAGCTCGGTTGACACTTGATAGCCTGCCCCTCTATACGTGTCGATCGTTGCCGTCGTAGTTAGAGCTTTATCGGCGCCTGCGTCTGGGATGAATCAAGTATTGTATGCCATCATGCTGTTCTTCACAACGAGTTGTTCCCCTATCTTTCCCGCGAGCGAATACCGCCCGCACGCAGAGTCCAATTTGATCTGGAAGAAAGACAGGTTTAGTCGCGCTAGGACAAGCAGAAAGACAATGCTTACACTCCAAATCGCGCAGGATTCGCTAACTGTCGAAGCGCCACGGAGTCACGGACTGCCACATCGAGATCCTACGTCCCGTCGACGTGCTCTAGCCTCGGGCAGGAAAAAACTCAAAACCATGGCCTACGGTGAGCAGTGTGTCAGTGTGGCGTTCGGTATAATTCCGAGTCTCGGCACGTACTAGTATAACTCTGTGCTCACCGGCCAAGGGCGACCGGGTCATGAAGCGCTTCGTGTATCGACAAGTATTGGGACAACGTTTAGGAATCAAGGATCAGTCGACGTCTTTGCCGAATTGCTTGTTCCTTTCCGTTTGTCTCTGCCATTATCGGTATCTAAGCAGTGATCACAGCATTCAAAGTCGGAGACGTGGCGTTGGGGGTGCTGTTGTCCGGATCGAGGATGAGGTGGTCGATACGGCCAAGACAGAAGTGATGACGGCCAAGACCCCCACAGAAGTAGTGACAGCCGGGCCTGGGGAAGAAGCTTTAGTAGGGAAGGACTTTTTGCCAAAGCAACGACTCTCTCGGACGTCCCTGACCAGCTGTGCCGCATGTTCACCCAACGGTCTCAACGTTCAAGGTCTTCACGTCGTCGTCGTCGTCGTCGTCGTCGGAGTCTTTCATTCCGGGCCTCTGTCCCTCCGTGGAGGAGCAACTTCAAGTCCTCTGGATTGAGTCGTCCCAAGCCTACAATTGCTTCTTGAGCTTCGTCGCTTTACACGACAACTCACAGCCATGTCAAGCCGCGCATCGACGGTGACGCTTCCCGGATCGCATCTTCGCTTGCCAGAAGAACCAAATGACTTACCCTTCACCTGACAACTGCTCACGTTCTAAGTTAATACTCTTTTTTGCGTCTCACCTCGGTTGTAAGAGTGTCGCACCACCGACAGCTAGACATCACGCAATCAACGACGGGAAAATTGTAGATCGAGACACGTATCCACGACGTTGGACTCAGATGCTTCAGACAGACGACCGTCTGCAATTCGCGGTAAAGTTTGAGCTTCCGTGTTCTCCCTTGTCGATGACACCTCGCGTCCAGAATCGGTTTGCGGATCATCCCCACGACACCGGCGGGAGACCACATATGCGTATACATCTTCCATTTCCTAGCGGCTTTCCAAGGGCTATCTGAGCGTTACAATGACCCGCTTCGCAGTCCACAAGCTGGAATTCGTGCCTCTTTCACTAGCGATCGCAATCGCCGCCGCGCATAGTGTTGTTCACTCATCTTTCGAGCGTGAGGTGGCTATTCTCTATGCGACCTCTCGGCGCAAAGGCACGGGAAGGCATGGAAAGGCTGCTAGTCGGCCAAATCGCTCTTTTCAACCAGAGGTCGGTTCCGGTCGTCACGTGACTGGAGACCCCGCGATCCAGCCTAAACAGGTGAACAGCTCGAGCGGGAGACTCGATGAAGTGGCCGTGTTGACTCTAATCTAACAAGTTGTCAGGCCAGATACAATGCGGTCGACACTCTGACGATCCTCGCGACCTGACTCAAGACCTGGACCTGCATTGCGGTCACAGCTTGATTCGACGGCCCAGTCGCGCTTCCGTCCAGCGGTATTCGAGGAGTATGGCATCAACAATGCCTTCTGATATCGATACGGACGGGCCTCAGCGTTACGCGGGGAATGAAGCGATCGGACAAGGAGAACCGGCAGTACAAGGAGAGACTGGTGCGCAAGATGCGGCGATTGGTGGATCTGCGGCCTTGGGGTCGGTGATGGATAGGACAGATGTTACGGCGGACAGGGATGCCGAGGGGGATCCGCGCAGGAAGAGGAAGAAGGCTGGTAGTGCTGATGATGGGGATGAAGCGGGGGACAAGGGGCGGAGGCCGTGTGATATGTGTCGGAAGCGCAAGGTCAGTATCTATCCTCGTTTTCCGCGCAGACAGACAACAGACGATGAATGTTTGCTATATTGCAGATCAAGTGCACACCGCTCGAAGACGACCTGAACGCCGCTGGACCGTCGTCGCCCAGATGCAGGGGATGCACCTACCTCGATATTCCCTGCACGTACCTCTACGTCAACAAACGACCGGGAAGACCAGCAAAGAAGGATATGGAAAGTGGCGACGTCGCTGGTGGATTGGGAAGCGGAGGGACGAAGGCAGGGAAGGGCAAGGAGAAACGGGCGGGAACGGGGAACGCGTCTGCGGGACTCGGTCAAGCGAGTCAACCATCGTATCCGCCCTATCAGACGCAACAATTTCCGCAAGCGACACCTCGACATCCGATCCAAGAGTCTCCGACGACCGTGATATCACCTCACGGTGAGGCGCATCGTCCCGACAAGCGACAACGCACGGGGTCCCGGCAGAGTATAGGGACGCCCGTGGGATCTCGCTCGGCGTATGAGGAGTCGTTGAATTGGTCGTTGGGGCTGGACGTGCCGGGGCTGGGGGATTACGGGACGCCGAGGGAGGGGCAGATTTCGGGGGGACAGACGGGGGATGCGATGGCCGGGTTTACGGGGTTTGGTGCGTGTTCTGATATGTGAAGGGGAGAACTGGAGGCTTATTGATGATGATAGGGACGGGAATGACGCCGCTCGAACACGGTGAGGAAACGCTGCAGCCGTTCGTTCCGGATTTTGCCGGGTTCTCCGTGGCAAAGGGTGACGAGGCCGGAGCAGGCGACCCACAGTACGGAGCTCAAGGGTCGAATCTGCACCCAAGCTACAACCTCCCGACACCGGCGTACCATCATTCGCATTCCGGTCCGTCGATGCAGTCTCACGAGTTTTATCAGTCACAGAGCCGTCCGCGAGGGTTTCCCGACCATCCCGTGCCGGTACATCAACGACCGACGAGCGGGGGTCCGTCCCGTCAAGGGCAGCAACGAGCGTTTCGTCAGGATTCGGGCAACACTGACGGCGCGACGGGGAAGATCTCGCCCGCGCCGTTGCCGCCGTGTCCGCAGATCGAAGACGTTGCGTCCTGGTCGACAATCTCGTTTTTCATCTCGCTCCATCTGCGATACCAGCACCCTATCATGCCGATCATTCACAAGCCAACGTTCAACAATGACCTCGCGCTCCGGCTGGATCGGCAGGACGAGCAGTTCCGCGCGTTCCTGCTCAGTCTCGGTATGTCCTGATGGGGTTTGATTCTCTGGATCGTGTATTGATGCGGATGTGCAGTTGCGTATGTCATTTGCCAGGTCCCACGGAGCAAGATGATCGGGTACTTTTCCCAGCAAGAGCTGGAGGCGCTGCAGTCGCGGTGTCGAGCGGCGAGTAGGGTACTGCAGGATCGGCAGAGGTCGTGCAACACGTTGACGAGGATATGTACGCACATCCTGTGAGTAGACGAATGATGGCGAGAAAGCCACGCTGACGTGTCTTTAGTGACTACTTCTATTCGCAAACCGTGGGCGATACAACGGCGGCGACCATGCTGCTCGCCCAAGGTGTTCGTCTGGCGTTTTGCCTTGGATTGCATGAACCGACGCCGGTTGGAGCCAATGGAGAAGTGGTGGATCATGTCGCGCTGCAATTACGTCGTCGGATATTCTTCCAGCTTTACAACACCGACAAGTGAGTCGTTTCCTGATGTGCCGATGCTTGTGCTGAACCTTGGCGCAGAACCGACGCCTCGTCAGGAATGCAAATCCTCATGAACGACTTTGAGGGCGTACCACCTTACCCGCTCTGCATCGACGACGAGCTCATCACCACCGAGGGCAATCTGCCTCAGCCGGCCAACCGACCATCCTACATGACGGGATTCGTCGCCAACGTCCAACTGATGCAAATCTTGTCCGAATGCATGAGGCGACATCGCACGTACCAAACATCACCAGTGGATACGGACGTCTATGCCATCTTGATGTGGATCGAAAAGGCCCAAACTCGGATGCGGCAGATCATCCAGGGTCTGCCGGATGTACTGGGTCCGAGTCCGCCTCAGGGTACAACAGTGTCGGATCAGAGCGAGGTGTTTGCGACACAGCGGGCCAATTTGTTGATCACGGCTGTCTCTGCAGAGTTTGCATTGGTATGTCGCGCGAGAGCTTGTGCTCGACGGAAACATACTGACACATGCGCAGCTCGACTTGAAAGCCATGGCGGACCCTAGCCATGATATCTCGTCCGAGAGGGAATTGGTCGGGCGGGAGATGTACAGCCTGTTGTCAAGGTGGGTCCGGAGTACTTTGTCGGATGGACCGTTGCTTATTAGGTGATTTCGTAGCATTCCGATCGAGCACCTGGCAGCGAACGGGGAGAGTATGGTATGTCGACGAGTATAGTTTTGCGGGCATCGCTAACGGCATCTTCGCAGCGAGGAAAGGTGTTGCGAATCATCATCGCTCTTCTCAGCAACTCTGCGTCGCCCGAGTATTGGAATCAACATGTCAGGGATTGGTGGGAGATTGTGAGCGGCTCCAAGTGAACGAGAAATCATCGCTGATCTCTCCTCTCCCAGTACTCAAAGGTGCAGTTTGTGCAGATGATACCCATGAATGTGGATTCGATGTTGAGCAATGCCAATGGGGTGTAACGTTGTAAAGTATATCGTATAAGGCGCTTATAAATCCATGGTACATTCACTTGATTTCCCTTGATCCGTATCTGCTAGTAGTTTCCGCAATATATGCTTGTTATGAGTAAATTCTTCGACTGGAGTCTTTTTCGCAAGAACCAATTTTTTCCATCTTCGTATCCCCACAGAGTCTAATCGACCCGGTAACTTTGAGGAGGAGGCAACGAGGTGACTGGGAAGGCACCAACTGTGACCATCTCCAAGACCATGCCGGCGTTGATGCTCCACAGCTTCAACGTGTGCCATCCGCCGTCCTGCGCGGCAGGGAGACTGGTCGTGTTTCGCCGGATGCTGGCAGAGACCACCGAGTTCCAGTCAGGTGGTTCACTGCCTGCCGAGGACGACAATGGAACGGGCTGGACTTCGACCGGCAATCCATCATCGAGCTGCAGTGCGAAATGGAAGGGGTCGTGGGCGCGGTAGTTGTAGAACGGACCGAGCCAGGCGGTGACGTTCCAGAGATTGGACTTGCCTGCGAGAGAAGGCAAGGCGTAGAAATCGAACTCGAGGACGGGGCCAGTACCAGCGGTCGCGTTGGGATGAGTGGGAGGCAAGGTCGTCATCGCGTTTCCGCTGAGACCATAACCCTTGACTTGCGCCCAAGACGCTTGATCGGTACTCTTCATCCGGGTAGCGTTAGTCGCATGCATCGCGATGTAGGCGGGTTCCCCCTGAACGAAACCGCCCTTGTGCGAGGCGACGTCGGGTGCCGTTCGCGGGTCGACCATGATCGTGACGAGGGTGGTGCTATTGGAAAACTCGGTCGGCGTGGGAGCAAGAGTGATACCAGCGTAGAGCATCGACGAAGTCGCGTTGGCCGGGACGGCATCCCAATTGACAGAGACTTCGACACGGCAGTCGGCAGAGCCGTTACCGGCAACCCAGCCGTTCGAGGGCGTGAGCGTGATCCACGACACATTGGCCGTGGCGTTGTACGCAAAGTCGACCCACGAACCGGCCGAGACGTCGATCCAGCGGGAGGTTTGCGAGCTGTATCGCGACAGAGAGGGAAGAGGCAATGGCGGACAGTTGTATCCATCGGGACAGTTGTTGACGTTGTCTAAGAGGATCATATTAGAACCAGTAGTGTCACATGCGAAAAGAAGACTCACCTCCTGGATTGGCGCCCTTGGATCCTTGGATTGTGACTCGCATCGGGCTGAGAAGGGCGCCGGGGCTTCCTCCGTCTCCATTGAGAGGCCAAGCGTCCATTTGCATTTCGGTCACCTGCGGCAAGGTGTTGCGCATCGGTTGCTGCCAATACTGGTAATTGATGTGTGGTTGCGACATCATGCCATCCCATTTCTCGTTCAGCAAGGAGTGATACTCCTTTGTCAACTCTGCGTCCTTTGCAAAGTGCCACCTCGCCTGATCGGCCCAGTATTGAGCCGACGTTCGGGCCTGGCTGCCATGGAGGTTGGAACGACCGGCGGCGATGTACAGCTTGTTCAAGTTGGCCGAAGCGAGGGCGGGGAAGGCGATGAGCTGGTAGAACGCCGGGTACTGCTCGTCCGAGACTTGTGGCCGGAGTTGCTCGACCAAAGAGGTGAGGTAGTCCCATTCGGACTCGACACGCTCCGCTTCGCGATGCATGGTGAGCGACCAGGTGGTCGAGTTGACGAGCTCGGGCTTGATCTTGCCGTTGAGCGCGTTGTAGCCCTGGATGATGGTCGCCACCGAGGTCGAATCGAGGTTGGGGAAAGTTCGCGCGGCCCAAGCTTTTGTCCAAGTCATCGTGTCTGCAACGGACGCATTGCCGGATTCGACGAGCAGCGAGTCGGTGCCTTTGTACGCGAGGTGCAGGGCAAACTCTGTTGCGATCTCGATCGGTTTCAAGTCACCGACGTTGATCATGAGCATGCGGTCGATGCCGGTGGACTGGGCGACGTTGAACTGCTCCCAGGTCTTTGCAAAGTTGATGGTGCTCATCCACTTGTAATTTCTAGGCTGGAAAGGCGTGGAGACGGGTCAGGAAGTGGCTAGACAACAAGCCTGTGCAAGACTCACGTTGCCGACGTAATCGTGGTGCCAGTAGAGCCCTGAAAAGAGGTCAACGTCTCGAACGCCCAGCTCACGCCAGTGGACTCACCGGCGCCTCCCGTCCGGTTCCTTTCACTCGGCGAAGGCACTCGTCGAATGTTCGACCAGTTGTCGTCGGTCCTAGCGGTATGTATCAGCATCACGACCGAGAACTCGGAACTCGTTCCTCGGGCGACTCACCAGAGCAAGGTCACATCATCCGGCACCTCCAGCCCATCATCGTCAAAGTATCCTTGGACTTCCTTGTAGAGGCACCAGACTTGAGGAATGGACTCGATGGGCCTTCCCGGGTGTGCCTTGGTGAGGATCTCCCGTTGATCCTTGACGATGTTCTGCAAGATCTGGATGTTGGCGCCCGGAAGGGGGATATCACCGTTGCCTCGCATGCCGACGGTGAACAGCGTTTCGTACGGCGCCGCTCGATCAGCGCCGTATTGCCAGTAGGTGTCGAGGACGTCTTTGTTGGAGGTGTAGTTCCACGGGCCGGTGTAGAGATTCCATTCCTGCGCCGAGCGTCAGCGCGGGGTGGCGGCGGAGGAGGAACCGAGAAAGGAAAAACGTACGGGCGTGTTTCGTGCCATGGGTTCTTGATGCGAAGTACCATACTACCGAGGGACAATCAGCCTCGAACACGCTCGAGCGCGGCAAGATGCACGCACGATGATTCCCATTTCGCCCGCGAGCACTTGGTTCGGTCCGGCGGCGTGATGCCCATCGGTCTTGTTGCCCGGCATGGCGGGGAGACCGGCGACGGCGAACATGTCGGCCCACTGTGCATGTTAGGATCAGCTTGGCGTTTCCCCAGGAGGAAAAGAGAAGCTACCATCGCGGGCCACAACAAGTTGGCCTTTAGCCGGAGCAAGAGTTCAAACAGGGACTCGTACATGTCCACCGTGAAACTCTGACCGAGGGGATCCGTCGTGGAAGGGTTATTGCCCTTGTGGAACCGCTTGTTGGCCCAGTTGGTGAGGCCCGGTTGTTCGTCGTTAAGGAAGATGCCCCGGTACTTGACGCGCGGGGAAGCGTGGTGGCATGGCTGGAGGGAGACCGAGTCGTGGCGTGTGGGCGGGACGTCTGCCCACCTGTGAGAGGGGTTAGCGAGCGGTATGAGGGGTTGGGGGTGGGAGAGCGTACCAGTACCATGGGGAGACGCCCATTTGCTCAGAGAGGGTGTATGCGGCGTATGCTGTGCCTCTCTGCATGTCAAGGATTAGCATTCACATGACGGTCGACGCGAGAACACCCAACGACTAGCATTCACATTGACGGTCGACGCTCGAGGCATCCTCGCGACGCTCGAGGCATCCTCGCGACGCTTGAGGCATCCTCTCGACGCTCGAGGTGTTCTCGCTGCGCTCGAGAAAGGCATCCTTGCGACGCTAGGGGTGTTCTCGCTGCGCTCGAGAAAGGCATCCTCGCTGCGCTCGGGGAAGTGTCTGCGACGCCCAAGGAATTCTCGCGCGGCCTACGCCGCACTCGGAAAGGAATCCTCGCTTCGCTCGACGAGACACGGATTCTCGCTTCGCTCGGGTTCTTCTCGCTGCGCTCGGGGTCGCTCCGCTCCGTATTCTCGCTCCGCTCGAGTTCTCCTCGCTTCGCTCGGCTCGCTCGAACTCACCCGATCGGCACCCGCGACCACGACCACCTCTCCCGCGCCCACCACTCCCCTGCCAATCGTCCACGCTTCCCACTGCCCCCGGGTCGCCCCGACGTCGATCCCGGTCACGTTGACTACCTCATTCACCAACTGGGATTCATCCAACGCGCCGAGGACGATCCATGTTTCCCCGTCGGGTTTTTGTCCTCCGAGGGAAGCGAGCGAGGTCGCGTTGAGGAGGGAGACCGTTGAGGCCGGGACGGTCGTCCGGATGTCGGAGGCGAGGGAGGCCGCGAGTCGGTGTGTGCTTGCGGGTGATGTCGGGGACGTGACGAGGACTGTGCGGTGGTTTCCTGCTGCGAGAAGAAGACCGGACGAGTCCCGGGTGATGCATTGGTCGGAGGGAGGGTGGTCGGAGGAAGGGGTGTTGTTTGCCGCGGCGAGGGCGAGCGCGGTGAATGCCGCGAGGAGGGCGCGCGGGGTGATCATCTTGCGTTGTTGGACGGCGAGCCATGGTGGATTCGTTGGCGAGTGGGCGTGTTATATCCTCGTCGGTGGGCAAGTCGGTGTTGATCATTCTCGGGGTTGACGCTGGTGTCCCTCTGTCTCAGGTAAAGAGGTAAAGAGGGCAGTCTTAGTCACGTGCAGGGTATAGAGCTTTGAATTTACCCCCGGCGAACACCGACACCGTTAGCGGCGGGCGCTACGGCGAGTCCGGCGCGGGTAGGTTCTTGCCCCCAGGTGGGAGGTGGGGAGGGGAGGTCGTCGGAGGTATCTGATGGATACCCCGACATTAGGGCGCCAGGGCGCAAGTCAGGGCGGTGCCTGCGTCGGACTTGGTAGACGTCGGGCGAGCCGTTCATGCAGCTCACGCAGGCTCTGGACCTCTCTGCATGCAGCTGATGAGCGCGAAAGAAATGACCCATCGCGCTCGCTCATGTGGGTTGGTCTCCCAACTTTCCTGATACAGTACCATCGGCACGTCGGACCGCTGGTGGTCCCGTCGAACGAACGACGGATGACGCCTTGCCGATGCGATGCGATGCGATGCGATGCGGATAGACCTGCTGCGTCGGATAAAGTCTGTCGCTGGGTATCCCGCAGGAGAGGTCAGATCAGGAAGAAAGGCAACGCCGTACGGCTCGGTTCGCTCGTTCGATAGCATGAGACGTTTCCCGCGTGAGGAGGACCTGGCAGCGCTGGCTGGCATGGATCAGGGAGAGGTAGGATGGGCACCGGTTGTGCTATGCAGCTCGCAGGAGAGGGATGAAGCGCGAATCAGGGTGCGCCCCGTCCACTACCGGCTACCTTGCATTCCTCAATTCCTATTCTTCTCTTCATCTCTCCCTCTCCTTCTTTCCTCTCCTTCTTTTCCCCCCCAACCACCCAAAATGGCGCACATCTTGTCCAAACCACTCGCCCTGATCACGACGACGACCGTCTCCGTCGTCACCGTCCTCACCGCCCTCGCCGCCGGGGTCTCATACAGCACCCGTCCGGCCCTGCGCAAGGCCCGGTTCGTGCTTCATCTCGGCGCGTACGTAGGCACGTTGGCCG
Organism: Naganishia albida; assembly: GCA_001599735.1. NCBI lineage: Eukaryota > Fungi > Basidiomycota > Tremellomycetes > Filobasidiales > Filobasidiaceae > Naganishia > Naganishia albida. The sequence continues at coordinate 22,643 of BCHV01000014.1, read as the reverse complement.
TGTGCAGTGTGCTGGGCGTGGTGTATAGTGTGCTGCTGAGTCTGGTCGGGCAGGTGAGTCCTCGGAGGAATCGAATCGGGGCGATGTCGTGAGGAGAGAATGGGGAGCGGGATAGAGGTGCACGATCGGGAGCGACGTATGGGATTCGGGTCGTCGGAACAGCGTGGGCATGTCCTGAAACCCCAGAACGTACGAGTCCTGGGCCACACGAAGGGAGATTACGAGGAAAAAGAATCCGGGCGAAACGGCGATCCGTCTTCACGGAACGCTCCATGTCGCAAAAGATCCCCAGTCGATGAATCCAACACGCAAAACTAACCCCTTTCCCACCCACAGCGCCTCAACATCAACTACCTGACCGCGCGATCATTCTACTACCTCTGTTCCCCGTTGATCGGGATCAAGCTCGAGGTCGAGGGCGAGGAGCATCTGCACGAGGTCTTGGGCAGGAGTAGGAGGGGCGAGAAGGGCGGCTGTGCGGTGCTGGTGGGGAATCATCAGAGGTGAGCGTTTAGGCCCGAGCGAAGCGAGGAGAACCCGAGCGGAGCGAGAATACGGAGCGGAGCGACCCCGAGCGCAGCGAGAAGAAAGTGTCTCGTCGAGCGAAGCGAGGATTCCTTTCCTTCGCTCGAATTCCTTCCCGAGTGCGGCGTAGGCCGCGCCAGAATTCCTTGGGCGTCGCAGACACCCCGAACGGAGCGAGAAAGTGTCTCGTCGAGCGGAGCGAGGATCCCTCTTTTGAGTGCGTCGTAGGACGCGCGAGGATTCCCTTGGCATCGCAGACACTCCTCCGAGCGCAGCGAGAAACAAGTATGTCGTCAAGCGCGGCGGAGAGGCGTCCGAACGGAAGAAGAGAGAAGCGTAGCGCAAAGCCAAACGTTAGAGGACGACGTCTCGACTATCGTCCTTCTCAATACGTCCTCGGGCGAAGTGGAGAAATCTCCTTCAGGCGGAACCGAGGACGTTTTCGCGAATTGAGCGATTCCTGCCCGCGGGAGTAAGCCCGATGTAAAGCGGAATGAACGATGGATCTCTCGAGCGGGGCAACCAGTTTCGTGGGGAAGAACTGCGTCCTAGGAGGCAGTCAGACAATAAAGTGAAAAGAGACGAATGATGGAAGAGCGTCTGGGCCGTGAGTGTGCGGTCAAGCTCGGTGTAAGGGAAAACAGTCCGCGCTCCATCGGCGTGTACGATCACCTCGCGCGCGAAATTTCGGAGGCGTCGGGCTTGGGACGCTGCAGCGAAGGCAATGCCTGTCGAGTGCTCCAAATGGCGCCGAAGGGACGGCGTCCGTGTCCTGGCTACGCCTCGAGGGTCCACGGTCATTTCGCTTGAGCGTCGTAGGTTGCGTTCAAATTGTCCCTCTCGACGGGGCTGTGGGACGATTGTAGCGTTCCGTCGCCTCTGCGTTACGAGAGCGATTGTTCGACTCTCGCATGACGACGTGCAATGTACTCGTTCTCGGGGTTCTCGGAAAAGCGCACGAGGCAGCCATTTCCTTCGCCAATCTTCGCGACTCTCAGCGAGATGGGCAGTCGTACGTGCCCCCCATGGTATGCTGTGCTGCGGACCGTCGTAGGGTGGCTCCAACGATCCGTGGATTATATCGTCCGGCGCGAAGAGGACGCCTCCGGAGTTGGATGAGACCCGGAACCGATGGATGGCTTGGACGGTGATACACGACGGGTGGTGCGGCTGTAACGCTCAGATGCGCATTCCTTCGGTGTCAATCTGAACGCGGCGACTTGTCATGCTCGCGCGGGTGTCACACGTGAATGAACCCTTGCATCACGAGGGCCGAAGAGCGGCTTACCCAACCGCGAATCGGCCTCGATGGTACCTCCCGAGCTAGACCTGCCATCTCTCGAGCGAGCCTTCTCCTCGACCTGCACTTGCTCCCCGAACTCTGTCACTGACACTTGGATTCCCCGCCAACAGCTTCATGGACATTCTCTACCTCGGCCGAATCTTTCCCAAACGGGCGTCGATCATGGCCAAGCGGGAGCTCAAATGGATGCCGCTGTTGGGCTGGTTCAGTGCGTTTCCGTCTCTAGCTTTTTCTCGAGGCCCTGGGCTGATTCGACCCTGTTCTTTCCCGCTCCTCTTCGGTCTATCCTGTTCCTCGGCATCCCGCGTTGCCCCACTCGTTTTCGCTTCGCTCCGCTCGCTCGCGTCGCGCAGTGAGCCTCTCTGGTGCGGTGTTTGTCAACCGGAAGAACAGCAAGGACGCCGTCAAGGCGATGAATGCCGCCGGCGAGGATATGAAGCGCCAGGGTGTGAGTAGTCGCGCGCTCCACAAGGGGGGAAGATGTTGACTGATGCGTCGGCGCGCGCCGCGCGGGCAGGTCTCGCTTTGGATCTTCCCCGAGGGTACGCGCTCGAGCAAGCCCGAGCCGGGGTTGTTGCCGTTTAAAAAGGGCGCGTTTCATCTCGCCGTGCAAGGTGTGTGTCATCCCTCGCAAAACCCCTTTTTGTGCGCGCTGATCTGCGGGGGAGCGTAGCCAACGTCCCGATTATTCCGGTCGTCTGTGAAAGTTATCATCGGCTGTTCGACGGCAAGACCCGGATGGAACGCGGTGTGCTCAAGGTCAAGGGTGGGTCCTTGCTCTTTGTTAAACGGGTACAACCGCTGATTGGGAAACGTCTGTGCTAGTGTTGCCCCCGATCTCGACCGAGGGCATGACCGCCGCCGAGGTCGGGAAACTTGCCGATGATGTGCGGGACAAGATGTTGCGCACGCTGCAGGAGATCTCGAGCCCAAGTCCCGAGGCTGCCTCGCGCGGCGCTGCGGCTCGCAGTCAGGAACGGGAAGATGCACCGCTCCTCCAGGGATCACAAGAAGCGAGGTATTCGGCGGATGAGTCGGCTGGGGTACGACGCCGTTCGCCCTCGAGCAAGTCTGCTTCGAGTGAGGACCTTGCCCAGACGGGGGCGTTGGATGGGAAAGCGTTGGTCGGGGATGTAGGGGAGAGCGTGAAGCGTGCTGCTGCGGTGGGTGAGGAGACAGAGGACGAAGAGACGGAGGATGGGGTGATTGTGAACAAGCCTTAGAGGATGGGTGTAGGGTGTATGCGATGTGAATATGATACGTATACAGCGTTTCTCGTGTTTCTTCCCTAGTGGGATATTCCTTTTCCTTTCCTTGCCAAGGGATGCCGATGACGTCAACGCGTCATCGCGCCGCGTGAATCCGAAACTGAGAGACTTTTATTGCCACCTCCCCATATAGCTCCCCATATCATATACAGCCGAGTCCCTCCGTTTGCCATCGTTTCCCCATCATCAGTCATATCATCAAACACGTACGTCCCTCATTCGCCTATACGCTTACCCCTGCTCACACCGTCTCCCCAGGATCCAACCATGTCAACCACGCTTTCCACGCGAATCAAGTGCCTCGCCGTGCTCGCGCTCGCAATGGCCGTTGAAGGGGTCGAGGCCCAGTATGGATATCCATATGGATATCGTAGGCGCAGGACGGGCGGCTGGAGGAATATCTATCTGGTAGCGATTTTAATTCGTGAGTGCCGGTCGTGGCTCTTGTTTTGCGTGTTCCGTGCGGGCCGTTTGGGCGTTCTCGTTGTGTCGTTGACGGATGTGATGGCGGTTCGAGAGGGCGTTGTTGGTATTTCTTGACTAGTCAGGGAGAGGAGACCCGCCCGGAACCAATCCCGTCACTCATCACATCTCATGCTAACCCTTCCCCTGTGCTTCAGCACTCGCCGCCTTTGTCGCACTCTGGCTCCTCTGGTTCTTCATCTTCCGCGCCATCTTCCGCCGACGGAGACAACGCGCGTCAAACACCGTTCTCCCTACGACGAGCAACACCGCGACGGGGTACTATCCCGCTTCCAACGAGTATGGCAACGCGGCGGCCTCCGGGTACGGGAACAACTCGTCATATGGGAATAACGAGTACAGTAACTCGGGAGCCGCCAGTAGTTACTATAACAGCACGCAACCGGAGATGTCAGAGGCGTATACCAAGCCTCCCGCACAGGCGTACCACCCTGAGGGACACAACTCGTATGCCCCGCCCGCGGGTGCCCCTCCGAACGGGTACGATTCGTACGGCGGCGGAAACGGGTACGCACCGCCTGCTGGGGCGCCGCCGAGTGGGTACAACAAGTGATTGCAGGTGGGGAGTGGCGGTGGGAAGGTGCGGTTAGGGGTTAGCGTCCAGCATGGAGACTCGGTACTGTATCTATTAGTTATTCAGAGAAACGTATTATAATGTCATTTCAGCTGCCATTGGGGATACGAGACGTGTCGTTTGCTGGCGGGAAATACAGCAAACATGCCGAGGTCTTTTCCCGACCCGACTGGCTTTTGGTCAACTGCTGTTGTTCTTACGCGGTAGGCGCACCGCATCACACACCGCACCGCACCGCATCGACGCTGATATCGTCTTGCGTCAGCCCTTTGCGATGCGACGCAATACAGGTGCACCGTCGTTGCCTGGACGTGTGATTTAGCGCTGCAACGTGTGTTAAGCGAGGTATGTCGTTGGCTCAAGTTCTCAGTCAGGACGGCCCGTGCGCGAAGCTCTCTGGTGGATACTAGTGGACATGGTAGAGCATCCAGAGGGCAACCTTGGACCATGTCAGATGAGTTTGATCGATTGTCGAGCTGCGTGAGCGAGCGACGGGTGGAAATGAAGGCATCGGCCGATTGTGATAAACATGGGATATTATGGAACCGAGCTCATACACATTGTCCCTCTATCGTTGTCCTTCTATCGTCGTATTCCGGAAGAGATCTAGGCGGCCGTTCTGCACGACAAGACGCGCCGCCAATCACCACACGAACCCGGTCACGGTCGGTCCCGGAGCGCAAGCGCTCGCAGAGGACAGGATCTCGTCGACAGTCGTATCGTCTATCGAAATCCAAGTCAGCGACAGAGAACCTAGACTGGACGCGCGCAGCACTACTTACTCAACGCCGGAAGCGATCCCGGGTTCGCCGACGGATCCGTGGCGACAAAGAAAAAGGGGAAGATGTACTTGATGATCTCCCACCCGGTCTCGAGCGCTTCTTGGAACCCGGGCGGGTAGTACACGGGAACGCATTGGCCCGGCGTGATGGTGTAGCTGCAGACGGTCTGGGCGTCCGAGATGGACGTCTGCGCGCCCGGTGTCGCACTCGACGTCGGGGTCGGCTGGGACGCCGCGGCCAAGATGGCGTCGTCGCCTGGTGGGAAGAAGGGTCAGCATCGACAGTCGGACGAGGGCAGTGGGAGTTTGCGTACTGAGCAAGATGATGGATTCCGCATTGGGGAAAGGGTTCGGGGTCGAAGGATCAACTAATTGGTGCAGAAAGGTCAGCGTCACGCAAGGGCCAGTGTAGGGAGCGTAGGGTGGGCTTACCGAACGGGGGGTATACGAGGAAGGGGCGAGTACCGGCAAGACCGACGGTCAAGATGTCGTTGAGTAAACCGCTGACACCGCCGCCAGCGGCAGCACTACTGGTCGCGCACGACGCCGAGCTCGTCGTCGTCGTGGGATGGTCGTCGGTCGTGTAGTGTTCGTGGCCGGCGGGGACCGCGTTCGTAGGCGAGGTCAGGAGGCCGAAGAGCGTGAGGGCGACGGGGAGTTTGAAGTGCATGTTGGCGATTTGGAGCGATGATGGTGGATCGAATGGGGAGTACTTGCTCTGAATGCGCGAGCTTTTATACCCACTCCATCCCCTGGGCCAGCGATACGCCTCCTGCAGCGAGCCTACACATTTGCGTCAGCTTCGCAACGCAAGTCAGCCATTCCGGAAACCCGACTCACAGCCTCGCAAGTCGTCTCATCGCCACGCATTGCCTCCGACGACGCTTTGAATGTTACCTTTGGCGTGCACCCTCACCTGGATAAGCCCAGGATGCGATGCGAAGATTGACGAACAATGGCTGACGGACGGAATCGTATGAGAGGCTATGACCTGCGTTGGTTGAGGTATGGTGAAGCCCTAGAAATCATATGCGTCATCAGCGCCTTTCCCAAACCAGCGAGGACACAAGATGTCAATTGACCTGTCATACGCTGATCCCTCTCTGAATGTAATGGGGATCGAATCTCTTCATCACCTCGCTGGTCCACGATCGCACTACAAGCCGGATTTGGGTACAGTGCCGACGGACATTCGAATGTCAAGTTAGAAGCTGACGCTAGGACAACATACTAACAGGACTTTGGTCGGGGAACCGTCTCCAGAATAATGTCCATTCGATTTCGATAGAACTGTCCAACAGCTTATCCGGTATATTGTCCGCTTTTGACAGATATTCGGATGACATGGAACGTGCATGTAACGGAGAAGCCCAGAGGACATCGCCCCTGGCTGACAGGATCCTCTGGTTCCCCTTCAGACCTGAGTATCCTCGGCGCTGCGTCAGCTTCTTCAAATTGACCAATACACGCGATGACTCACGTATGACTTGCTTATATCGCCATTTCAACGGCATAAATTGACTCCGGAAAAGCCGTGATTGCTGTTCGGCGCAGATGGTTCGGCATCCGGTTCAATGGAAGGTCGATTCAAGTCATGACGTCTGATGAGCCGTTTGCTGACCGCTGAGAAGCGTGAATAGAAGAATCTCGGAGGTATAGGAATAATAGGATAGGATAGCTCGTGTCTCGCTCGCATTTTGGCACGTGATCGACTCCAAGACATGTCATATCGCGGTCAAGTGACAGTAGTATCCCCGGGAACGATCACCTCCCGTCAACATGGCCCGCCGGCGGGAAATCAAGGGGAGGATCTCGTGCGCGGGTTCCGGTTCCGGGATCCCAAAGAGTCAGGTCTCCTCGTCGTACGCATGAGCATTCCCAGGTGGCTGACGTACGTCCGCTGACATTGAAACAGCGCGCGTTACGATGAAGAGTCTCCAATCATAGGGTATAACATCAGTCATTCAAAACCGTCGTCAATGACTTGCGTGGATATCCTGCTCGGCTTAGCTTGGTCCATTTTGACAAACTCAAGCCTCGCGCCGAATCGCTGCGCAACATGCACATCACCACCTTCACCGCCGCCCTCGTCGTCGGTATTTCGTCCGTTGTCCGAGCCTCTCCTGTCGCGCGCAACAACGACGGCGCACGACCGATCTCGTGGCAAGACCCGTCCGGGGACTACCTGTGCTGGGCCGTGCAAGGCGAGCTAGTCCCTGGATCAACCATCGGCGTGTGAGTCGTCTCCGATTGTCTGTTGACCTCGTGCCAAGGTCGTAGCTCTCTGTTTCCAGTGCGACATGCGACGCCTCGCAGGCCCAGTCGTTCATCTACAACAGCGGCCCGACGTCGATCCAAGTCTCCGGCACTAACCTCTGCGTCGAATTCGGTCCCGGTCTCGGCCGCAACGGAACACCACTCCGAGTGCAGAAATGTCGTAGGAAAGGCGCCCCGGGGCAACGACTCTTTATTACGGACGACAATCACGTCGCTTTGCAGGACGGACCTGGGCAGTGCGCGGATGTGAGGGATGCCGAGGGGCCGCTTCAGAGCTGGCGATGCGGGTCTGATAACAGCAACCAGGTAAGCAACGAATCTACCGGGTTACCCGTCCCTCCTGACCTCCTGCCCCCTCGTGCTTGCCTTGTCCAGATCTTCCACTTTGGCGGACCTCCTGTACCCCCCGCGCCGAATGCCAGGTTCATCCGCCCTTCGGACCGGCCCGAGTCTTGCGTCCAAGCGGGCGATAGAGTGCCGTTTCTCCCGGACGACATCAACATCAGATTGGTAATATAGTGAGTCACCTGAGCGGTCCAAATTACCCTGTTTGCTGACTTGTGGCATCGTTCAGCGACTCGGACTGCGCTCCCACCCCGGAGAATCAATGGTATATCGACGTCGGTAGCATCTCATTGCGCAACGGGACCGATAGCCTGTACAACTTGAGTTATCTCCCGCCGCTCGACAACGCTCTGCTGTTTACAGAGCCGACAGGACAGACTGTCAGCGTAGAGCCGGGAACGGGCGATCGCGCCGGTCTCTCGCGTATCACGATCCAAAGCGGATCTGATTCGCGTTGCCTTTCGTGGGGAAGTCTCGAGGAGGAAGGAGAGCAGGAAGGTGTGACCATCACCTGGCAGCCATGTAGAGATACCGACGAATATCTGGCAAGTCTTTCTTTCGCTTCCGATTTCAGGTGTTTGGCTGACTAGTGGTATGCCCGGAATCGTAGTATTTCATCATTGATCCGCCGTTGTAGGCCGGTCGGTTCGAGGATCAAACCCGCAAGCCGCCGCAACGGACTCCGAAACCGGGGCACCTGTGTAGACACGCACGGTCGGTGAATTCGACAAGGCTTCCTGTTGTATGAATGGAAACTCGTTTTGCAGAAATATTCGGATCAATGTGCCTAAATGCGTAGATCGCTCCTGTATCATGATCTGCCCATTCTCGGCCACTTGGCCGTGGAACGGATCGAAGGTGACGATGATTCATTATCCGACCGTTGCACAATCCGAAGCACTATAACTTTCCCACAACGATGATCATAGCAAGATACAAGACAACCTCTATTCGACATCAAACCAAGATCAAAGCGAAATCAAAGATAAACCTCCTCCCCTTTTACTGGCATCAAACAGGCACGTGTAACCCCAGTCCCCTTCCGATGACGGCAGAAGGCACCCCTCCACCGGTCCAGGATATCCAGCGGATGACTTGCCGTTCACCGAAAACGAGGCGGAGAAGATGGAAGAACAGGCGAATGGTGAGCGGGTGGCGGGAGAAGCGGAGGGAGGAGAGGTGAGCCGATTGCAGAGGGGCGTAGAAGAATTCGTCCGAGGCCGAGAGCGGTGCTCGGGCGGGTGAGAGGCGTGCCATCAACCTGAATATAAGTCAGCTACCTGTGTACGATTCCTCGTCTGGACACGACTCACAAAAGAAGAATGACCCCCGCCGCGGCCCACCGCATCCACCTCACGTCATCCCTCTCCCTCCCCCTCTGGCTCGCGGGAACGGTATCACGCTTCAACGCATCCCTCAGCTCCTCCTCGGCCGCGGCGGCATCCCTTTCCGCAATGGTGAGATCGCGTTCGAGTAATTTGTGGGTTTCGAACCAGGCGAGGACGTGGCGGCCGACGGCGGATTCGAGGGGTGCATTGGCAACTTGAGTATCGGTCGGCATGTCCGGCCGCCCCTCGTCCGCTTGTTTCATGCGGAGATCGAGTGGCGGTGTATGCGTGCCGACATCGAATGGCGGTACCGTTCCGCCCATATCTTCCTGTTTCACGCCGGCTAGTTGGGACGATGATGCCTCTCCGCAACTCGTCGCCTCCAACGTGACGCCAAACAATGACTCCTCCGTCCGCTGCTCATACGACGTCTGCCGCGTCTCGTGCCCAAACGAACGAGAAGGCGATCCTGAGCGCCGCGTGCTTCTTCGTCGGGGACTTGGCGACGTTGTTGGAAGCGGTGTCGTGGTCGCAGGCGGCGTGTGTACGACGCGTGGGGCAGGTGACGGCTCGGTGCCAGACGTGTACGGGCGAGACGATGCCTCCCCTTGTTCATGCCTCTCCGCTGCCTTTCTCCAATCAGAATGCGACATCACCTCTTTACGTTCCTCCTCTACATCCTCCCTGGCGCTCCTTGCCGGCTCCAGCACCTCCTCGGACGATTCTCGAACCGTCTCGCTCCTTGTCTTGACCGAGGTGGCCGATCTGCTGGACCTTTGCGTGAGATTGGAGTTGCGTTGCAATATCGATGTCTCTAGATCATAAGATGAGGCACGTGCCGGATTTGGGGAGCGCTGCGGTGTGTGGAAAGATACGCCTTGTGATGCCCGAGTCGTCTCTCGAACGGAAGTGTCCCTTGTCGCCAGGTGAGAACGTTCTTCTTCCGAGATCGCGCATTAGCATTCACTCAGGAAGCGAGAAAGACTAGACTCACCAGCCCGATCATCCCTGGAAACAACCTCCCCGCTCTGAGCTCCGCTTCGTACTGACACTCCTTCACGACTCCTGCCTCCTGCCCTGAATGAGACGCCGTCTCGGCTACCACCGTCGTGCCGCAGAATCGAACGCGATGGCCCTTCATCTGCCATCGCAGGAACAACGACGACGGGCGAGCTTGAGACTGTACCTGCCGGACTCGTAAGCTAGCGTCCAACAATGTTGAGCAAGAAAGCACTCACTATCGACGGTATCGTCGTCCTCTGACGATGCGAATAGCCTGTTTCCCATCTTGTTCAGCGACGATTGACGGACAGGAGTGGAGTGGTCGATTTGGGCGAACGACATGTCTCGTGCGGAGGGAGGTGGTGCTGGAAGCGCCTCGCGTGCGTTGGTGATGGGCGTGCGGCCGTGGTGTTGTTCGTATATTCGAGATCCGTTAACGCGTCTTGCGTCGGTCGTACCGGTCGCGCGTGATGTTGATATTGTCTCTCCAACTGGGTCCCCTCCATCCGCCGACTGCCGTCTTCGGACAGCGCCAGACCCATCTTCCATTCCATCCCCTCGCAAACCCGTCGGCGACGACCGATCCTGCACCGTCGACACTCCGCGTGTCGCAGTCCTACTCCGTTCTTGCGAGATCGCCGTCGCATTCGGCATATCGCGCGCAGACGTCCAGCTTGGGTGACGACCCGACCCGTCGCCGGTCTCATCCGCCGCATCTTGCTCCAACATATTTCGCTGCCGCCAGATCCCGGCCGTCCCGTCCATTGAGAACCCTTCCTCTTCCCTCTGCCGTTCAGCCCGCGCCGCATCGCCTTCAGCAGCACCGTCACCATCCTTGAAGCCGGACGATCGTCCGGTCTCCTCCTGCGCATCGCGTCTCCAGGAGATGCGTCCCGGCGACTGCCTCTGGATTTCGCGGAAGCGACGTTGGAAAGACGATGGTGAGGCTGAAGAGGATAAGTTTCGATGCTGTAGATCCGGGTCGTGGTTTGAATGTTGGTGAAGAAAGGGAAGTGAGTGGGTTTGTGCGGGATCGTTTTGTGGTGGTGTGTGACGGGATGTTGAGAGGTGGGATATCGCCAATGGGGGTTCATCCTGGTGTGGAGGTGACGTCTGGTGAGAGGTCGAGCGGCTGCGTATCGACACGAATGATGTCTGATCACCTCGTGCTGCCGTGTGCTGCGTTGATGCCATATTATCGCGGGATGATTGATGATTGACGTCGTCGATCCGCCGATGTCGAGTATCTTGGTCGTCCGTTGTCACCCCTAGAGCCTCGATCCTTGCAACCCGCTCCGCCAGCCTCGAGCTCGCTCCCGCATCAAGACTGATTTCAAACCCGTCCCTCGTCTCTCCCTCGGTGTGCGTATATCCATCGGTTTTGCTGGCGCCAAGATGCTGGTCCTGCATAGAGAGGTGCGAATCGTCGGTAGCGAGTCGTGATGCGCTGTTTGTCGCGTTGGAACGTATGCCGCGTATCGGCCAAGCTGCGATTCGACGTCGTGCGCGTTCGAGGGCGTCTGGTTCTTCGTCGTCTGTCATAAAATAACATCCATCAGAGAGCGGATATTAAGAGATACAGGAAAAGGGCTCACCGAGATCTATTCGCTCTTCACTGCGACGTTCATTCAGCCGTTGTAGTTCTTCCGACCGGTCTCGTTTACCGGGTGAGCGGGACATGATCTCCTTTACGAGCTGTACGCTCGCTAAAGAAACCAACGGGGATCATCAGCTTTCGAGATTTGATGAATGAGGAAAGGAAGGGTTTCGGGACGAGGGAAAGAGAATCTCGGGGACTTCAAAGGAGCGGGATAACGTACAGTGATATATCATGCCATCGAGCTTGATCCCTTCACTACTGATCCTCGCAGACCGGGTATCACGTACCTCGCCAGGAATACCTATTGAGGTATCGGCATCAGCCAACAGCGCTGAAAGATGGAAGGGGGATGTGCTTACTGGTATCGATGAGGTCGTTCGTGAACATGTTATACCCCGGATTAGAGGAACATGATTGTGTGGTGTAGATGTAGGGGGAGAGGGAGAGGGAAAGGGAAGAGGATGAGGATGAGGGGCTGTTATTTTGCTGTCATGTGCCAATCGCGGGAGCTTTGATTCCGCTACTTACGGCCGCCGAAATAGGAAACAACAGAGCCTGTTGAAGTCAGCCTTCGTCACGCGCGCCAGCGACCCAACATGCAATCGAAATCACGCGCCTCCACACGCCACTTTCCGTGCTCGTCCGGAATCCACTGTCTCTATCCTGATCACACGACATTCACCAAGATTCAGACAACTCACCGGTCGAATCCACCTTCGTCGTCACTCTGATGGGACGCCTGGATAGGCGAAATGGCCAGGGAATGGCCAAGGTGGCGATGAGGGCGCTGTAGAGTATATAGCAATGTAGAAGGCGACCGGGGTGTAGGATAGAGCTATGAAATAACCAATTCACCCTTTACTCTCCTTGCCCACAAAGTAATCAAAGCCCTCAGACACCTGTCGATCGCTCAAGCCGACGCGGAAAGCTCAACAGGTGAGCGCCTGACTTACTCTCAATTTGGATCTGTTGCAGCTGCAGGTCTGCATTCCTCTTATGAGTTCGCACACGGTCACTACGCGGGAGCGGACGGGACTTACGACTTTCCATGTTGTGCTCGTGCAGCCAAGCTCCTGAGATGGCCAACGTATCAGACACAGTATACTTCGCAGAAAAGGTATAAGCACGTTTGCCCCAGCCTTGGGAGAGCATACGCACGACCGCGTGAAGCCAACCGGAAAGGATCAAGCTGCAATTGCGACTATCAGCAATTCTGTCTCCTCTTGCGGTTGTTCAGAACTCACACCGCTTGCTTTTGCGATACGACTTGCTTGAGGACCGGCGTTTCGGCGCACAGATCCGGCAAACAGAACAAGTCGGCCCTGATTTTTCCCATTTCAGCTGGTGGATGGGAGACGTCCGACCCTCTGGATAGAACCGTTTCGGGGATACTTACGATTTTTCCATACTTTCAGGTTGTGCTCGGTCGGGGCAACAAGTAGACCCACTTGATCCCCTTCACGACTGCCAGCCAATGAACCTCTCCCGCAGCGTCGATGTGCCATGGCTGCAAAGCGATCCAGATCAGCGGGAATTCTACAAATGCAGCTTTACTTACAGTGTACGATCCAGCCCAGCTTTCGAGCTCATGCGATACAGAGCGGCTTGAGGGATGTAATCGGATTCCAGCTGGTCCTCGAAGCGCACGAATGGATCCATCTCGCGTTGTAGAAAGGGAACTTCGATGCGACGTTCGAGAGTGGTGCCCAAGATTTCGATTCCGTTCATGTTGAATATTCTGTCGCGAAAGTCGATCGGCCGCTATTTGGGAAGACGAGAGGCGTCCTAATACCCCGCTCCTTGTATGCAACCCACTCCTAACGCTATTCGCGGGAGGCCAGCGGGTGCTGGCCTGTTCGGGGCGCACCCATAGAGAAGTGACTTTAAAATCAGTTCTCCCGGGAGCACCCAGAGAGAACTGACTTTAAAATCAGTTCTCCCACGTGAAGACGGTTGCAAGACGGCCAGCACCGGTGGCCCTCTGGGGGCACCTTGTGTAGAACTCTCTCAGAAATCAGTTCTCCTCGCTCCGCACTGCACGCTCTAATTCTTAAGGCAATTCTCCCCTTGCAGACTTGGCCATCGAGTCTTTGATTCTGGGGTTCAATCCGACGAACATTGTGATGTCGTTGTCATCTCACATGCTTGTTTCGAGCATTCCTGCAGCTCCCCTTCACCCATCTTCCATCCATGTTATGAGCATACTTGGTCCTGTACAACCGGTCCACAGTTCATCTGTTCCTCTACGTCCTTTTCATGGCTTGTTTTAGCATATGACAGAATATTCGAACTAACCACAGTTCCCCCGTATCTGTTGGCGAGAGTAGCAYTCGCGCAAAGTTCTCTTTCGAAGGCTCCGGCATAGTCCGACAATGTGCAAGCACATCTTGCAGCCAAAGAGGTTCGCTTTGGTTACAAATCCTATTTCCGACCCGACATCTSGCCTCCCATAAATGACTGGCCATAACTAACGCCTTCGGAGCCGCCGAAGCGAAAACCAGGCATTTGCCTGACTTACCTCTCGGATGGAAGTCGTTGTCCAGATCACCCTCCGGTGCAGGCAGATAGCAATATTGACAATGGTTGTTTGCTGACAGCTTGAACTTCACCAGATTTCCGAGCATATTGATGACCTCGAAGATTGACCTTTCGCCCGAGGTCACCRTCATTTCGCTTCCACATCCGCCTCCATGCACTTGGAGCTCTCCCTTGCCCAAGCACAGGAAGCAGATCCCCTTCATGACAACTAGYCTCGAAAGTAMAGGCCGCAACTGGTCTGCATAGCTGCCAGGTCGAGATGCTTTTTGAGAGGCGACTGATGACAGGGGCGACGTCAAGTCAGACGACAGAACACGTGAAAGCAATGCTCGCCGGTTCGCCGCCGCTTCCGAGTCTACTGTGACATCCCCTTTACTCCGCTTGTAGGTCGAAGAATATGCGGGCGTTGTCGGAACCCGGAATGGTGAACGCGGCAATGTTCCGTCCGCGAAGCCCACGGGGGACGCTCCGATTGTGGCGTCCTCTGGCGGTCCCCGTTTGCGTGATTGCAGTGGACTGGCAAGACCGCCGAAATGCGTTTGAAGCTGATATGTCGGTTGTAGATCATCGGACGYTTGTGCCGAAAGGAACCCGCCGGAGTCAACCTTCAGGCGACAACCGATTTGCTTCAAGATGTCATCGGTCACGGAGGGTTTGTTTGCACCCAACGATCTGCATAAATCGCACAGATTGGCTCGTGGCAGAGACGCACACGTAGCCACCTCGCCATCTAGATACTCCGCCAAACCCACGCGGCGGCACTCCGCAGTGCCCTCCAGCCATTGCTCCATCTCTTTGGCTCCCTCTGCCTGATTTGACTCGGCAAAGTGGTTGATCACCGTCCRAAAAACGATGCTGAGGGACAGTTGGCCCTTTCTACCAGCCCTGCCTGACTCCTGAGAGAAGTCTATCATCGACCGCGGACTTCCCGCATGGACGACGATGTCGACAGTATCGATGTCGATTCCTGCCCCGAAGGCGGACGTGGCGACCAATGATTGCAAGGTTCCACTTCGAAAGGTGTCGTAGATACGAATCTTCTCCTTAGGATCTGTCTGGCTTTCGAAGAATGGTACGCCGAGCTTGCTCGCCAACTCCAAGCCTATCGTCTTTTTGGGCACATAGAACAGTATTTGCGACCGTGACCTCTGTACATGTTCCGCAAGGGTGGCGGCATACCAGTCCACGACCGCGGTGGGTATCGATGACTCTCCCATAGGTGGAGCTGGCGACACGSTGTAGATAATCTCCGGGCGAGCGGTTTTGRCCCTTATGGTCGTGACGCCTGATAGACTCAGGCTATTGAGTAACGGCAGCTCCATCGCAGGGCCGCATGTTCCAGTGAGCAAAACGACRGGCGGTCTCGATCGTGTCAGGCGGCTAAGCTTGGTCATGGCAGTTCGGTAGTCCCGCGTGGTATATGCCAAGTGAGCTTCATCGATGACTATGCGGGCCTGTGCGAGGATTCCCCATAAGTTTACATGTTCGGTCCCCTGACATCAACGGGACTCACGATTCGATGCTCATGAGCGTGTATCTGCTGCATGGCATCGTCTTTCACAATGCGATCCACCGATATAAGCAAGCACCCCTAACACTATTCACCCTGGGCCACGTATACGTGGCCCTAGAACCGGGATTTTTCCCGGTTCTCTGTCTGGCCCCGCAATCGATGCCAGATCAATTTTGCYCCGCTTTGAGAACTGGGAAAAATCCCGGTTCTCGTTTCTCTCTCGGCCTGGTCTCAGGCCGCCTGCAATTTGTGGCGCTCAAGCACTGGGCTCTTTCCCAGTTCTCCACCACTTCCTTTTTGCGATTACTATCGTGCTCCTGAATGTTGATTGCGCTGGGCGTACTTCAAGTTTTGGACTATCACTTGTCGGGCAGATCTAGCATTCTGAGTATATTGTAAAGGCTAGCTCGGCCATGTGGACATTTAGCCACTTGCACTAACTACTGGCTATAGGGGTGACTATTGGATATAGGCGATACGACCAGCTCTGGCTAGCTTCAATATACTCTCCCGAGGGAAATTCAGTACCTACCCAGCGCCTGTGACACCATGTGAAAGAAAATTCTCAACAGCCATACCTCTCCGGTTTCGCACCTCGATAACAACGAACGCGCAAAGTTTTCGCGTGATGGCTCGGGCATCATGCTGGAGTGCTGGATCACGTCTCTGAACCAGCGTGGGGCGTCTTCAGGCGTTTCTCGGCCCCCTATCTTGACACCTTTCGTCCACAGCACAGAGCCGTAAGTCAGCGCCTTCGGTGCTGCTGAGGCGAAGATCAAGCATTTGCCCCGTTTGCCAGTGGGATGAAACGGATTTTCGCTTTCGTCCGCAGGGGCCGGCAAGTAACATAACCAGCAATGTTTGATGGACGGTAATTTGAACTTGATGAGATCGCCGAGAGCGTTCATCACGTTGGGTGACAAGCCTCCTTCGAATTGTGCGGTCTCCGCTTCGGAAAGACAGCCACCGGGATCACAACGCTGCAGTCTTCCCTTCCCCAAGCAGAGAAAACATACGCCTTTCTTCGATTTTAATTCGACCAGCAACGGCAACAGCAGAGCGGCATAAGAGTCGGGTTTGCGGCCGGTTGGTGGTTCGAAAGAGGGCTTCGGCATGGACGTATCGTAGGTATTGGCAGCTGAAATTGCAGCTCGCCTTTTCACCGAACCTTCCGATGAGGGTAGGAAACCATCGGAGCTCCTTTTCATGGACGAAGCAATGGGTGTTTGTAGTTTCATTGCGGGCGTACTGCGTGAATACAGGTTCGGCGTTACCAAAGCCGGTGTATTAGGATTTGCTCCGGCGTATTTCGATACTGGAGTCTGCGGCAGCATGCCATGCGTTATGAACACCCGGTCATCTTCCGGTGCGACAGGTGACACGTCATGTTCTTTCGTCATTCGCGACCGAATTTGCGCAGCCATATCGTCCTCGATGGAAGGTTTGCTGGATCCAAGAGCTCGGCACAGATCGCACAATTTTGCTTTCGGCAGCGACGCACACGTTGTGATTTTGCCATCGAAATAAAGCGCCAGACCGACACGTCGACACGTATTGCCCCTGCTCAGCCAATCCAGCATTTCGTTTTCTCCTTCCACAGGCCCATTTCCTGATGTCCATCGGGAGCTCGACCGAAAGAGAATGCTGAACGCGGCCTGTCCGCCTCTTCCAGCTCTGCCTGATTCTTGAGCGAAGTCGACCAGAGATCGGGGTGTCCCAACATGGATGACGAAATCCACTGTATCCACGTCAATGCCCGCGCCGAAGGCGGTAGTGGCTACCAGCACCTGAATCCGTCCAGCTCTGAAGTCGCGACACAATCGAAGCTTTTCTTCTGCAGGAGTTCCGCTCTCGAAAAAATGAACGCCAAGATTCCGGGCCACCTCGTTGCCAATGGTCTTTCGAGTGACGTAGATCAACACCTGTGATCCCGAACCCGGAAGCAACGCTGACATGTTGTTCTTGTACCAATCGGAGACGACTGTTGGCAGGAGCTTGTCGGATGTTGGTGGGGCAGGCGAGGCGAGATAAGTGATCTCCGGTCTAGCTGTGTCCGCCCGTATTACGTGGATATCGTCAAGGCCCAGACTTTCCAAGAGGGGGCGTTGCATGCTGGGGCCGCATGTTGCCGTCAAGAGTGCAACCGGCGGTCTCGCTCGTACCAACTTGCTCAGTTGAGCCATTACCGCCCTGTAGTCTCTGGTAGTGTATGCAAGATGGACCTCGTCTATAACGATTCGCGCCTGCAAATGCGGAGTGAGTTCAGCCGGTTCATAAGCGCTATAATTTGCTCCTACACTCACGATGCGATGTTCCCATACATGGATTTCCTTTATGGCGTCTTGTTGGACGATCCTATCCACGGATAGCAAGAGAAACCCGCTGAGCCCCTCCAGACGGACAGAAGTTCTGGGGTCTTGCAAATGTACACGTTCACCGTACGCGGATAGCCTCGCAGCAAGGTCAAGCAATAAGGCATTGAGTGGGACGATCACGATGGTGAGCTGGCTCCGGTCCTCCAACCCGCTGGCCACCAACCATGTCAACGTCTTGCCCATCCCCGTTGGGAGAACGACTAGCAGATCTTTGCGAAAGAACCTCGAGCTAGAGTCGCCTTGTCCGATCATGA